>JANHGC010001597.1:145135-164325 GCA_027560395.1 Boaedon fuliginosus
CTCCGAAGAGAGTTGGAGTGCCGGGATACCGGGTCAGGAGGTCGCCAAACGTGTTGGCCTCCCCTTCGAGGAAGAAAGGGGGAACCGGAGTGCGCCGCTCTCCTTCCCGGCGCCCCCCCCCCAAAAAAAATCGCTCTTCCCCTGGCTTGGCTCGGGAAGAAAATGCCCCAACTCAGCGGCGGGGGCGATGATCTAGGAGCCAACGACGAGATGATCGCCTTTAAGGACGAAGGCGAGCAGGAGGAGAAGATCCAGGCCAACGTCTTCGCCGAGGGGGACCTGGCTGACCTCAAATCATCCCTGGTGAATGAGTCGGAAAGCGGCGGCGGCAGCAGCAACCGTCAGGCGTCCAACCCAGCAGCAACCGTGGCCGGAGCCGCCGCCGCCGCCGCAGGAGCCCATCCCGAGGTGAGACCGAACCCCGCCCGCCCCGGATCACTTTCTCCTCTTATGCTAAACTTTAAAACAAAAAAACCGTCTTCCCTTTCTCTCTCCTCGCCTTTTGCAGGCAATCCGGCGGCTGCAAGAGCCCCAGAGAGTCTATCCAGAGAAACTCCAGGATCACATGGATGATGGTCAGTTTCGGGGGGAAAAGAAGGGGGGAAAATAATTTTAAAAAAGCCACCCGCTCTTCTTCTCCTCCTCCTCCTCTTCCTCCTCCTCTCCCCGCCGCCCACCTTTTCCTCTCCCCTCCGCGCCTCGAGGGAGAGAGCGTGACCGCCGAGGGGAGGGGAGGGGGGAGAAGGGGGAAGGTTTGGCAGCCCTCGTGGTCGCGGGGAAACGTCAATGCCTCGCAGCTAAATCAAAGCGGGCAAACGCCTCGCGCCCGCGCCGGAGAGGGACTCCGCACCGCTCGTGAAAGCCCTGACTTGCAAGGCTATCGGGTGCAAGCGATTGAAACGTGCTTCTTCGTAGGTTGCTTCTCCGTGGGCTGTCATTCCTCTCCCCACCCCCCTTTTGCGCGCACACACACATACATCACCACCACCACCTATTTCTTTTTTTCCATAATTGAGTATTGCATGGGATGTAAGGTTGGTCTGGGTACTGTTGGCAGTGACTCCTTGCAGGGGTGAAACTCCCTCCCTCTGGAAGTTTGGGGAAGAAGTATATGGGGTAGGTACAAATACCTGGGATGGAAAATGCATCCCACCCACTCCTTATTGGCCAAGAGCCCCGGTTTAACCAAGGTGGAGAAATGAGCACATCTTCTGTACAGTTTTCATTCTGGGAAGTGGTCCTTTCCTTCGTGACTTACTTTATACCACCAGATAAGTTGCAAACTTATCTCATGCAGGGCAGTAATGGGGAGTTGAACATCAGGTGAACCTCACAGATGCTAGCGAGCACAAATAATGCAACAAATGTATGTGGAGGGGAGGGGAGATTGGTTCTGAGGTGAAATCCTAACCAGGGATTTGAATTTTAACAGGTTTAAAACATCAGGACCCAGGGATGTATAAAGGATCTCCTTATTCTGGCTACCCTTTCCTCATGCTGTCTGATCCTTACCTGCCAAATGGATCTATGTCACCTTTGGTGAGTACACTTCCCCTCCCATTCCTAAATTCTTACATTATGTCTACCTGATCATGTTTCAAGACTAAACTTAACATCTTTAATCTTCAAAAGGTTTGACATGGATGGGTTCCATTAAAAGGGATTGTGGCCTTTTAGGCAATCCCTCCTTTGCCTTGCAATGCTGCTATACATGCTTGCTTATGGTTTTTTTTTCCTATCACCCCAGAACAGACATGTAAAGCAAATTAGCAAATTATAGTATTATTGCTACTACTGTTTTACTATACTAAAGTTATTAAAAAGTAAATTGATCAGAAATGGTCCAGTTAAGGATGGCCCATTCCTTGACTATTTTTTTTTAAATCTCCTATGGCAAGGTGAGCCCCCCCCCCCGCACACACACACACACACACACAATGCACCTTAAGCTAAACAGCTATTATAAATGTATACCTAGTAAATGCCAAGCCCTACTTACTTTTAGATAAATATGAGGGTTAGATATTTCATCAGTACATGTATCTCCCTCCCTCCCGCTAGATTCAACTTGGTTGCAAGCAGTCAGCTCTGAAAATCATGTATTTGTGTGCGTAGAGATTGAAGTTTCTACTAATCAGGCTCATTCTACAGTAAATCCTCCTGAATTTGACGTAGAGGAGTTCGAACTGAATTCTGAATTCTCACTTTTATTCTCCCTTTGAACAGTAAATCAGCGTAGAGATTATTTTAAGAAGGCAAACTTTGTGTTCATGAACTGGTCTAGCGACCATGGGTTAGAAATGAGCTTGTTGTCTATTTTGTAAGATTGCAGCACACAGGCACATGGGAAGAGTACATTTTAGTACCCTGTCTATATTAGAGAAAAAAATGTTTTAATGAAAACTTATTTTGTTGCATTGTGGAAGTAGGGAGTATATTACAGTTGGATATCAGGAAATATAAAAATTATTTGATATGTAGTGTATTTGTTATTGGTGTTTGGTATTAATAAAATGTTATCTTACATTTTCTTTTTTTAAAAAATACCTTTTGTTTTCTTCAACCTCTAGAGAGCTGTAAATGTAAACATGTCTCCACTCAGAAAGAATTGCAAAAATATATGCAAAAAGGCTTTTTAAAAAATAGTGCTATTATTTTGTGGTAAATAAACTATTTTTAGTATTCCGTGGAACACTTTTTGGAACAGGGCAATGTTTGTGCTTATTGACAAATGATCATAATACAAACAGTGCACTTGACCTCGCTAGTTACAGATACAGTAAGTTCTGTGGCTATCAGATGGATTTGGCTGCTGGTAGGATGTGTTTGAGGTTTGTAGAATTTAGATTCTATATTGTAAAAAGCTGCCTTTAGTTTCTTTCTTACTAGTAAAAAAAAAGGACAACTTGATCAGCATAATAAAAAGTTGCAGGGTCCAATCTGAGTCCTCAGTTCCCAGAGGATGGGCTCAAGCATGAGTCTAAAAGCTTGGAAGGATAAACCGCTGGTCCCAGGGACCAACTCAGATTGGACCTTGTAACATTATCTTGGGACAATTATATTTGTCTGCATTCATAAAGTGTTGTCTCTTCCTGCTTTCTTATTTGCCATTTTCCTGCAATTGTTTTATGCAATTATTGGAAGGCTTTCTTTTGTGCTTATGCGGATCTCAGTGAAGCCTACTTTCCAATTTGGGAGGTTAATTGGAAGATTTAAATGTTGGTGTTAAGTGGGGCTTTGTTTTTCTTACAGCTTAACCCAAGTATATGAGGATTCAGTTGCAGTCTTACTCTAGAATTTTAAATTTGTTTCCTTGGCAATAAATCTAGTTTATTTCAGTGGGGTTTAGTCCCTGATTTGGTCCTTCAGGCTGCAATCTAGTACAGTTAAGTGGAAGTAAGCCCATTAATCAAAAAGGGATTGTTTCTACTGCAATATACAAAGGATGGTGCAATTAAGTACGGTTTCTCTGCCCTTTCAATATAACTTGGTTACACTTCAGATCTTGGGGAGTTTTCTGCCTTAAAGGTCGTAATTCTGTTTGAAGGGTCTGTCCGAAGTCCAAAAACGGCCAGTGAAATGCAGTCAAGGAAATGTAACACTCTGCACTCACTAGAAATTGATGGAAGTTTAAGTCAGAAAAACCATTGCTTTTGCTTAGGTTGAGTATTTGTTTGGGTTTTGTCAAGTATAACAGTAGCATTGTCTCATCCTTCCTTAAAGAGAATAGATTTTTTGGGCAGCTAGCTGGTGTCAAAGAGGTGTTTCAATTTTAGCTATTTATTAGATAAAATAAGACTTTGAAAAAAAGCAAGACTTCAGATCTGGACAAGGGAAAAGGTCTGAAGTGTTGATGGTAGCAGAATCCAAGGGAATTCTACAGAACAAGAAAATCCTGGGTTGAGTTTGCTAGACATTACCAAAATTCCATCTTTTGGCTTCCTGTGTCTTGCTCACAAAAATAAGGTAACAGTTTCTCTCCAGGTACCCTAGTAGTTGATATTTTGGGGTATGCCAATGAAAGTGGAAATTCCACTTTGCTATTTAAGTTAAGAAGTGTGTCAACAATTTATTATCTCCATTTAAAGCCATCTCTGGCAGCAGCTGTCAAGATTGTGGTGGCAGATTCTTGAGTTAATACATTTGATTAAAACAGTATCTAGACTGTAACAGAAGTGATTTGGATTGAAAGTGTTAAATTTCCTAATCTCCAGGGCCCAAATTACTGCTGCCTCCCTCCTCCTTATGTGTTTCAGTTTTTTGATAGTTTTGGGTTGTCCCTCTCTGGAACTTTTCTGTCTCAACTTGTTATGGTCATTTTTTATATATATAAAAGCAATAAGCAGAAAGATAAAGAGGCACATTTGAAGCAGTTTCCTTCCAATAAGGATCAAAGGAATTTAAAGGTGGTTATCAATGAAAAAAATTCAGTGTAAACTAAAGGAATAATGGGGTATGTTTGTAAACGGAAACTGTACATATTGCTAGAAACCAGGAAGAAATTAATATCAGGATAGCAATTGTGCAAGTTAACAATTCTGCTACTCGCCCCTTAAATGCATTGCAACATTTAGAGTGAGATAGACATTTATTTCTCCTGTCTGCTTAACAACCAATTGGCACTACTGAATTTTAGCACTGATCATTAGATTGTATACAAGTGACTGCCTAAATTTCAGTGTAAGCTTTTCTTTGCTCAGAAATCATTGGAATTGATAGTAAAACAGTTCCATGTTTTAATTGGCTTCCCTGGACCAGTTTTACACAAAGCAATATTCTAGTTTTATCATTCCAGAAATTCTGACATTTCCTGAAAAGTAGTAGCCTCGTTTTAAAAAATATTTTTATCAAAATTTCTTAATAATAAGAAAATGATTTTAGCAACAGTGCATTTAAAAAAAACAGAGGAAAAGGAGACATTTAGTTTTAGAGTGTTTCACTGGTATTTGAATTTTTTCTCATTCATGGGCATTGGATAAAAGCAATGGATGCAACCGCTATAAAGAATAGCAGACAGGTGCTATGGTCATATTCCCTGCCTATTGTAAATCACCTTTTCTAATTTTTCTGCAAATTGTCCCTCCTGCATATACTAAAATTATATTTCTTGTTAAAGAATTAACTGTAGGAGCTTCATTCTCATATCTGATGTAAAATGGTTTTAAAGCACAGTCTGGAAGAGATTTACCGTATCCAACAGATATATCAAAAGAGATTACTATTCTTACCATTGGAGCCGGATTACTATTCTTACCAATGGAGCAAAACTCCATTTTATGGAATATAACAGCAGTTTCTGCTGGATCAACTTTGTGTACTGTCTGTTATGCATAAAGATCACTGACATTTCCTTCTTTAGCACTTCCGCATCATAATATGTGAAATTCTTCTTTAAAAGGTTGCTGGCTCCACAAAAGTGTCTTTATCAATAGCAGTCAAAGCAGTCCTTGACATACGACCACAATGGAGCCCAAAGGTTCTGTTGCTAAGTGAGACTGTTGTTAAGTGAATTTTGCCCCATTTTACAACCTTTATTGTCACAGTTGTTAAGTGAATCACTTCAGTTGTTACTTTAGTAACATAGTTGTTAAGTGAATCTGGTTTCCCCTTTTGACTTTGCTTGTCAGAAGTTCACAAAAGGGGATCAGGTGATCCAGGGACACTACATCCATCATAAATATGAGTCAGTTGCTAAGCATCGGGAGACAGAATATGTGTTGATGTATTAAAATAAAGCATTTTTTTTGGTGCTCAGCTTTCAGAAATAGTTTGAAGCTCATATTGTAGTTTATAATCAGGAAAATACTAAGCAAAACTGTGTGGGGCACATGCAGATGTCCTTGTATGATTTCTCATTTGGATCTTGCCAATAGCTACAATTTTTAACAAATATCAAGGAGGGAAAGAATGTTTATTTTGACCTGCAGATTAGCAAAATAATTCTGTGTTTGGTTGAACCATGAGTATGGCTTCCAGTCTACACATCTATTCAAAGGTTCCTTTTAATTCATTTGAATACAAGCCTGAGGAGGTTATGTAATACATGTAATATATTCTAGTGCTTGTAATATGGTATAAACAACTGTTTGCTAAGTTTTACCTTGGGGAACTTAGACGAGTATTGGGTAACGGAGAATGAAAGAAATATTCTGGCTAAATTTCAGACTAGAAAAAGCCTGTTTTGATTAGTGCAAATCTTTTGGAAGAGGTACTTTGCAACATATAGAAACACCTATAACATACCTTTCTTAACGTAGTTAAAGAAGCACTATCCTTTCCTAGGCTTGTGTGGCTGCTTTGTAAGCTGTTTCCAACTATCTCAGCACGTGTGCATACCATGGCCACTTGGTTTTGTTGTTAAAAAACAAGTGCCTGTGCATTTTCAGTCTCCTAAAGCTACAGACCATTATATTTGCATCCTAGTTATTCAGCTGTTATTAACTGATACCTGAGGTCTCTCGTCCTATATAAATATCAACTGCAATATATCTCTTTCAAGCCACATTCTTCAAGGTTCTGTAAGCAATACATGCCTGATCATTGTTTTGTAAAATTCTATGGGATCATCCCGTTCTGAGAACTTTTAATTTAGCTAATAGGCTGCTTGTGATTCTTATATGACTGAACACTGAACCACCACCGGCAGCAGCCAAGCACCCTGAGAAAAGTCTAGCAAGCTTATTGCCTAGCCCTTTAAAAGACAGCTCCATCCAAAGCAGAACATCATCAACATAATAAGCATAGCTATGCAAGAACTGCTTTATCAGCTGAATATACAGTACAGGAGTTACACTGTTGTAGTTAAATTGTCAGATTAGAATTGCAGTGACCCAAATCCAAATTGCTATGTGTTTAGAAAGCTCAGTGAGTGATTCTGATCCATACATGATCTCTTAGCCTAAGCTACAGCACAGGTATGTTGAGGAAACACAATGGCCATTCAGACTTGAGTTCTTCAAAGAAAAAAATATGGTCTCATCAATAATGTCTTTTATTATTTATTTTATGCTGCCCAACTCCAGCCAACTCTGGGTTTAAAAAAAAAAATAAGCAGCCATGTGCAATCCAGATCAAATAAACAATGAAGAAGGTGGCAAATCCACCTACCACCGATATTTATTACCAGTTTTCATTTTAAAAAAATTAACCCATTTCAGGAGTTGCTGGTTTTCATGCATCTGATAGCAACACAATTACCAGGGCTGTCTTGAGCCAAAGCTGTAGTGAAATAAACTTAGCCATTATTTGTAGAAGGGCTAAAAATCATTTGGTATAGGCATGTAAGAATTTTGGAGAGATGTACCAGTGTCTGCCCCAAATAGACCAATAGTTGAATTGATATTAATTAATTGATTAATTGCATAAAACTATTGTGGACATAGATATATTTTTCTTATTATTACTGTTTCTAAACCATGGCTTATTCCTTAATATGTATGACCCCAGGTAACTGTAGCTTATTTAGTAAACAAGTCTGAAATGAATCATGTAAATAGCATTGTTTGTGAACTGGGTCATTATAAGGGAACTTCCTTTTTTCCTAAAATTGTCCCAGGCAGACTTTGTTGGAGAAAGCATGTCCCAGTAGTGGCCAGGGAATCAAAAACTCTTGCTTGATTGCTTGATTAGCAGTCAGATAATAATATGGAGGCAGGAAGAGGAAACAAAGGCAGGAGGCAAAACAGCACTAGGACTAACCAACCAATAATTCAGAGACAAGGTCCTTCACTTCCAGATAAATGTGGATTCCTGCATACCGTGGCAGGATTCTCTTAAGATACTGTCATGTCTTGCCCATCATTTTTGCAATGCCCTGATCTGTACAGTGATCTGGAGATCTCAGGAATTTTAGAAGCCAACTGAGCAGAGCGACTCTTTCAGGGATTGATCTACCCCTATTAGGTGGGAACTTTGTGCTAATAGCAACATTTGCTAGCTAGAAGAAAAGGTGAGGTGTGCATCAATTGTTGTAATAACATAGAAAGGTTTCTAAATTAATGTTGCTTCCTTATATATTGCAGGAATCTATGTGCGAGCAAACAGTGAATTATCAGGGTCCATGTAACCATGTATAGGATGCTGGGGTTAATACTATAATCTTTTCTCTTGATATTTTTCATATTTTTCCAATTATGGTTCATGTTTTAATAAATTACTTAAAAATATTTCAGCTACAGTAATGAAAGATCAAAGATATTCATGTTTTAGAATCTGACATCAATACCCCATGTATTTTATCCAAAGGTAGACAGGATGGATCTCACTACCTGGTAAATTCATTTAGATTCCCCAAAAAACCTTCTCCTACTATGTATTACCATAAAAACAAACTTGTTTGTGCAGTGTGTGTGTGTGTGTGTGTGTGTGTGTGTGTGTGTGTGTGTGTGTGTGTGTGTGTGATGGAGAGAAAAAGGTTGATATTCAGCATGGGGAAAACTCATTATTCTGATCTATATGATTTCAGAGGACAAAGATATTAATACGGATACGGCAACACTTCAAAGACGTTTAAAGCTGGTCTTGGCTAAAATATTAAATATTAAGTGGTTTAAAATAATTAAGTATTGAATAGTTTTAAAAACATTACTAACAGCATTTTTATAACTTCTCTCTTTTTTTCTCCATTAATTATCAGTTATGCCATCAGGATTAAGCAGTTGCTATGTGTGTGTCTATGTGTGTGTGCACTGCATCCACATATTTATGTGTGTGGGTGAGAAAGAGAGGCAGAGAAAAGTACAGTGATTTTTTTTCTTTTTGCCTTTGGCCTGCATTCCTTGAGCTGAGGATCAATTAACTGTTTAGCAATTCACTCACTAATGAAATAGCATAAGAAATGGGCTCAGAGTGGTGTCATAATACATTTTAAATTTATAAAGTTTTCATGTAGTTCAAAGCATTTCACTGCAATCTGTACAGCGTCTTTATAAATAAAATCGGTTTTATTTTATTTTTCCTCTTTTATTACATACATGGATGAACTGAAGCTAACAGGAAATTCTTAGCCCAAAACCATATAATGATTTCATGGCAGAGGCACTTGACATGATTGACTGTGGAGGATAAAAGCATTAATTTCCTTTTCACAGAATTAATAGCACATTTAAGATTAAGCAATGCCGACCATCTACATAGAAAGCTCTTACTTTATCAATTCCTAGTATAGTCCTTTAAAATGGGAAGATTGGGATATTCCAGCTAGCCTGTTCATGCAGCAAATAGTTTCATGTGGCCCTAATTGCTGAAGCTCCCCTTTCCTATTGCTAGTCCAAACCCTCAGCCACTATGTCACAGTGGTTCTCATATGGGCATTTTCTGGAAGCAACTGCATTCATTTTAAAGCTTTGAATATGTTCTGGCCATTAGAGAAATGTGGCTGAGCTATATATTTAAATCTTAAATGCATTCAGATGTTATACTACATATGTGTAATGATTTTCTAACAGTGCAACTTAGCTTTTAAGAATTAAACCTGCAATATCTTTCTTTCTTCTTGGCTTTCATGACAAACAGTTCCAAATATTTTTATTTTATTCTAAAACAGCTAGATGAATGACGCTCAAGGTAAATGTCTGATGGTTCTGCCTTCTTCCAATAGGACCGTCTTAATGTAGTTTTAACCATCCTGTCTAACAGCAGACTCATTTTATTCTGTGGTAAGATGATGAGAGCCAAAGCAGAGCCTTTGAAAAATAAAAAGGAAGCAATGCCATACTTGGATGGAATTGGGTAAACAATGAGGCATGTAGAAGTAAAAAACTGTTTACAGGCATAGAGGCCCAACCCTCTCTCTCTCTCTCTCTAAAATAGTTAAATTAGGGCTGTTATGCTAAGTGAATTAGACATCCAAGGGAGCTACCCTTTGATGTCAAGAAAGGAGGGCAAAGGGGAGAGAAGATATTTACTTATTTTTATCAGAGGAGCTGAAGCATTTTGTGGAGCTTTATGCCTCAGGTACCACCACCCCATGACAGACCTTGATTCTTAAATGTCTTGAGGACCACTCGCTGCTTCATTCTACGCAGCAAAAGAACTTGGATTGAATCCTGGATTGAGCATGCTCAGTATCATGAAAAAAAACTAACATAGAGAGCTTAGCTGTGGTTTGTCAAACAAGGTATGGTACTATACTTTATGCATGTTGTTCAGTCATGAAATAGACTGGCTGAGTTTGCAGGGTTTGCACTCTAAATCCAACTCAGACCAATTGCATTTCACTTTATTATGATGTGTGAATTAACCATCTTGTAAATACTGTATATGACAATTTTATCCTGCAAGTTTTCCTCTTTGCAAAGGTAGCTTTATTAAAACAGAGGAAAAGATATTTATGGCAAACCTGTATGAAGTTTAGTATTATTAGCTGATTCCCTTTCCCTTAAAAATAATGAAAATATATCCCCTTTTTAATGGTACAAATCAATGTCTAAAAACAAATTGAGGTGTCTAAAGACTAGGTAGATCTGCCTTTTAGGTAGTTACAAACCTTAAAGGCCAGACATGTCAAAACTTTGATCAGATTCAACTTTTCTCTTTGCTATGGCAACATCTTTAAGTTAAGACCTGAGGGTATTTTATGAACATTGTTGCATCCTATAAAAGGTTGGTGATATTTATAAACATGTAAAAAGCTTGAAGAAGCACTTTAGTTTCTTGATTTTAGATCTGGGTATGTGAATAATGGAAAAGATCTGGGGCTTCCCACAGGTGAAGGGTGGGCAACCATGGCAACTTTAAAATCTATGGACTCCCAGAATTCCTGAGCCAACCATGATGGATCAGAAATTCTAGAAGTCCACAGGTTATAAAGTTGCCATAGTTGCCCAGCCCTGCCATTTGTCGGTCCATTTTGCGTACTCTCAGGTAACATGAATAAACTACCGGTTTGTACTGGACTGATTTTTTTCATTGATGAAGAAACATTTGCTTAATTCCAAATCTAACCTATATTTGTCTTGCTTCAGCATACAAATAAATTACTTTGCATATTAGAAATGAGCTGTAGTCTCTTTTTACCCTGGTAGAACGGGAGACCATTCCTTGAGTTCCAAGATTTATGATTCGTCTTTCAAAATAATATGTATGTCCAGAAAAGGCCATGGAAGGTTCTTCAGAAATGGAGGGTCACATTTCTGCCCTATTTTCAGCTATCTTTCTTCTGATTCTACACAGGAAGCACCCCTTATTATGCTCTTATGTTAGAACACCTGCATTTTGGTGTTCTTAGTTTCCTCGTCTTAGGAATTCAAGATCCTTGCAAAGCCCTGGAAGCACGTAATTCCACTTTAATCTACCTCTCTTACATCAGCATCTGCCCAGGTACAGAAGCCAATTTTGCTGAACATAAATAGTGTGGCTTTTCCACCATGATGAAAATAAGGAGGGTACAGTTTTGTTTCAGAGTTCAAAGCAAAATACCCCTATTAAGGCTGTGCAAAGCTTTGATTCAAAGATGATTTCACCAAATTAGCCAACCAAATTAGCAAATCAGTTGAACACATCAAATCATGTACTTGTGAATAGATTTGAAGATTTGGTAAAATTTTGTTCATGGACATACATGCTTGTATACAAGTAATAGTGAACTTGTTTTGGCCCTGTCTCTGCCATCTGCCAATTATAGATACTTAACACTTTCAAAAAAATTTTACCAGCCCAATATTTGAAGGATTCTCACTTCTACAGCAACTTGTTAAACAATAAAAACTGTGGAACTTGATTTTGAAGCAAACAGATATTGTGCTACCTGTTGACAGGATTGTGTTCAGTGCTTTTTAAAGTCAAGATGATTGCTAGTCACTAACAAATCCTATGGTATTAATTTCTAAAGATAGCTGCTTGTTTTCTTATTTTTCTCTTTTCTTTTCAGCTTCTTATATCTTTCTTCCATCTTTTTATATCATGTCTATTTGGAAGTGCTGTTCACATTAAAAGGCTTAAAGCTGTTTACTCTTCATTCAGAGCCAGGCCTTGAATTCAAGGCCTCATTCAGGCCTTGAATTCTAGTTCTGCCTTAGGCATAAAGCCAGCTATGGGATTTATGGGTGGCCTGGCCAGTCACTTTTTCTCAGCTCTAGGAAGGAGGCAATGGCAAACCACTTTCAAAAAAACTTGCCAAGAAAACTGAAGGGACTTGTCCAGGCAATTTTTGAGAATTAGACATGACTGAATGGAAGGAAAAAAAATATTTCTTTTTCCAGGGAACTTATGTTAACTTTTACTATAATACAATATATGCATTTTCAAGATCTGTGAACTACATGAAGCATTTTTAGATATAGAAAAGTTGGATGCAATCACAATCTTTAGTAAGGTTATCATGACATGTGGATTGGCAAAAGGAATTGATATTTCAGAAGACTAGGTTAATTAAAGTCCAGATGATGATAATGTGCATATCTTATAGTTAGCTCAGTGAATATCCCCCCGCAAGTTATTTTCTCTTAAACTTCACCTAAATAAAGAACAATCATGATTTAAAAAACAACTTATACAATGCTGTACAAATAGAAATGTTAAGAAATATAAAACACAATTGAAACAAAATGAATAAGTGAAGTTAATGAACATGGTAAGTTAAATTACAGAATATCCAAAATGACACGGGCATGAGGAAGCATCAATTTCAATTCCTGCCTTTATGAGAAGCCAAGAGAAAATATTATTGAAGTATTTTTTATCTCTTTCGGAATATTTCCTCTCAAACTGATATTGTACATCAACAAGCTACATCGTATATCGGTACTTATGTTCAGTATAATGATTGACATGAAGTCACGACCTTCTGAGCAAAGCCGAAGGATGTGTGTTGAAATGGCACGATTCAAGCTTTTCATTATTATTATTTTCTTTTTAGAAGAGGAAGCAAAACCCAAACCCACAAGGCTTATCCATGTTACCGATTAACATCCTAGAAACTTTCACTTTGAAGTACAAAGAGATTTCTGAACTAAATGAGTACACAGTGTCTCTGGGAAAAGCAGCATTTTTGTTCAATTTAATAGAGCTGACCTGAAAAGAATGGTACAGATACTTGAAAGGCACAAAGGAAGGAGAGTTTTTATGTATTGCATTTTACATGGAATACCTCCTTCCAGAAATTTGATGGGCCATTTGGGAACTGGCGTTTAAGAAATACCCATAAGACATTTTCACTCAACTACCGTAAGAAATGTGAATTTCCTGGGCAAGACAGTCCTTATCACTCCTCGTATGACCATAATTAAAGGCTATGGTAGTTTGAGATCTGGAGAGATTCTTCATTTAGGATGGACAGGCAGACTCTCCAACTAAAATAAATTATTTCTGTTTCATTTAAAATAGTGCGTAAGAGAATCCTGGAAGAACAGATGCATTTAAAGAATAATAGTAGCTTCTTTCAGTTCTTCCACTACTCATAATAACACAAAAAGAATTCTTACTCAGAAAGTTGGTGGACTCTCCTTTGTTCATTCAAGGAAAGTCAAGCAGCAGTCAGCTCTCAGTATGTTGTTTTGGATTGGACTTGATGGTCAAAAACTGTACCTTGATTATTCTATTTTTTTAACACAGACACAAGAGGGAGAACGGGTATACATAATAAATAGGCAATATTGCTTAAATACGGTAATCTTTCTAATGAACTGCAAATTTAATGACAAATTTCATTTGTCTGCTATATACAGTATTGAAATGCTTTGGATGATTTCAAGCTAGCTATTTACTGTAATTATTAGCTTAAAAAGCTTAATCCAGCCTGACTCTGATTATCTAGTAAAATTACTGTTGGAAAAGTGACATGAAAAGCAGCGTAGCAGCAGATTTAACCATTATTCTTTATATCTCATCTTTCCTACCTCTAAAATTGTGGGATTTTTTTTTCATTGTGTGTAAGTTATATGTGCATTTTGATAATTTGAAACAGTCCTGTATCTATAACTGATGACAAAAAATTAGAATCATGCTGCCTTCTGGCTTGAAAAAGTTAGGACTGACTTAATACCAAAGAAGATCAGCATAAAGTTGCTATTTTTGACTAATTTTCAGCCATTTTCAGACTATTAATATAATGAATATTTGGATCCTCACTTTTAAAAACTACAGCTCAGTGCAGTGAAAACTGTAGATTGCTGTTCTGCGTATATGTTATTCTGATTGCAATGGGTTTTCTCAAAGCTTATCAAATTTTTCTTATCTGAAAATACTGATTTCAGTAAGTCATCCATACGTTAATTGAATTTGTCAATTTGCAAAAGATGAGATTGGGGCAAGATATGATAGTGGCCTACGAAGGACTCTTGAAAATGAAAGTATGATATAGATTAATTTGTTGACATTAAAAAGAAAAATATTTATGCTATTAAGAAGAATTTCCTGATTTTAAGAACTAATAAACAGTGGAATAATTTCTTTAGAATAGTAGGATTCCTCATCACTGAAAATAAAGTCAGGTGATCTAAAATCCCTGCCAATTCACATATTCTATGATATGTGACCATCCCATAAATTCAAAGACAGTTGTTCCCATGTCTCCAACTTTAAACTAGATTTGTGTAATGCTAGTCTGAATGAATTTCTAATTGTCTTTTAATATCCAAGCACCACAGTTTTTGCTATTTGAATATTATTGTTATATTAAATAACAATACAAAGGCAAAAGAACCCGGAAGTTCAAAATAGAATAACTGTGGAGAAATACATTTTATAGGCAGTGTAAAACTCCTGTCCCAGAGTTTGAAATATTTGCATGGGGAATGATGGCTGATGAATCACAAACATGTGGTAGATACACTTAGATGTTCAAAGTTCTTCTAACTTTGATTTTCTGGTATGCTACCACTGTGGAGGGTATTTAAGATGTTCTTGAAATGGTTTCCTTAAGAAAGTTTACCACTTCTCTAGCTTAAATTTTAATTAAAATTCAAACAAAAATGCAATTTGATATTAATGCAAAAGTTTTATCTTCATGTATCAGCAATTATATTTAATTTATATTAGCAATTATATTTGTTGAGTTATAATAATTGCAGTTGCTAGCAGCTTCAAGTCAATGTTACATAATATATATTAGATATTCTGACATGATATTTCATTAATAAAAATTGTTTTTTAAACATTAATTCTAAACATTCATTATTAATTCCTAGGCTGCCCTTCATGTGAAATAAATCTAAATACTGATTCAGATTATTTATCACAATCTGGAGCCAGACTGAATGCAACTATCATAATGGGATTTTTGGACTTGCATTTTGTACATATCAAACTAATTGTGGCTATTCCACATTTAAACAAACCATGGCTGAATAAGAAGTTGGATATGAAGACAGTAAAAGTCATTTTTCCTGAATGTCCAATCTATATAATTAATACCTAATATTCTTTGTTCCCAATTTATTTACCTTTGTTCTATTCATTCTTTTCAATTTGGATGAAAAAATTGCTTAGGGTAACTTCTGTGTAACTTAATCCTGTGATTTATTTGGGATTAAGTTTCCAGCATTGAAGGAGATTGATATTCACAGATTAGTGAAAATGGCCCCAAGATTTTGATTTCCATATTTGTTAAAATGAACTTTATATCTCTGAAGACACATTTGCTTATTTTGATTGCACACCATATGAGCAGATTCCAAACATTAACAAGGACAACTCTCAATCATGATTTACTCAGGTAAGTAGTTTTGAAGTAACGATGAAATGTTCATTGCATTGCAGAAGGAAGCAGAACATTACAGATGTTGTTCAGTGAGCAGGAATTTCCAGTTCCAGCATTTACATTCATTTTTTTCCCCGTCTCCAAGTTGACTGGAAATTTTTTACTCTTACTCTTCCAGAGTTATAATGCTTAAACAAATACATCTGCTTTTCCCAACTTTTGCTGTCCAGGTATGTTGGGAATACAGCTCTGCCAACAAGCATGCTGGCAGACCAAGTGAGCCAGGGAATACTGAAGTGGTCCAATTGTCACAGCCTAGTAAAATGCCTACTGTGTAAATTAGCATTTATCATGTCAATCCCTGGAGATTTTTATGATTTGATGATTACAAGAATTGGTAGTAACTGCCTCTAAGTTTTGCATTTTAGTCTGAGGGAGTGTGCTCGTGTGTGAGGTTAAGCACAATTTCCTGGAATTTTAGTGGGAATGTTCAACGTATGTAAATCTTTAGAATTTAGGCAGCTTAAATCTCAGCAGATAGGTATGCAATTGCTTGGGAGATATTCATTATATTCATCCCACGATTTCAGCAAGGAAGTTAACTTCAGCCACATCTTTACAAGGAAGGCTATTAAAATTAACCAGCATTTTAAAACGGAAACCACTGTTCTTTCACAGGAAAATTAAAAGCTCCTAAGATCTTGTCTATATCTTTTGCTTGAATTTTTACAGAAAGCAGTCTGGAAAAAAAACAACCAAGTATGAATAAACATTTCACTCCACATTAGAACTGCCTGTATTCTGCCTGCCTGCCTTTAAGTAAGCCAAGTCTTTAAACTTGACTCTTCCACTAGGGTACTTGTCAGGACCTTAAGGTTGGGTGTTCCCTCTGGACGAACAATACATTTATTTTCTGATATTACAACATTTCTTTTTTTTTAAAAAAAAAAAGTAAGTTGCCCACAGTCATTCTGGAGTTGGGTGGCCCTAGATATGTGTTTTATAAATAAATAACTAAATAAACCTGCAGCATAAAGGAAAAGAGAGCACACCCTGTGTGTATGCATGTGTGTATTCAGTTTTCTCTTATACACAGCAATTTCATAAAGACTCTGTAGCATATGAAACACATTATAAATGCTCTTGTAAAATCCACATCATTTTGCCACATGAAAGGCGAAGGCCTAAAAATAGCTATTCAGAGAGTATGTGAGTTAGTCGTAATTTAAGTGCTCATGAAATGAAATAGCTGCGTAGACAGCCATTTTCCCAGCAGTAATACTATAGGTCGACTCTACTCAGCAACAGTAGTTCCTTGCATTTTGTTCACGTTATCCATCCCATAGAAATCATGACACACCCTCACATCTTCCCATTGCTGTTTTAAATATGCCTGGCTAGCTTTAATCGTTTTAGCATTTCCTTGCTTTAGGATTATTTCTTGGCAAAGCTCTGTCAATATGAGCATTGCCAACTGGGGCTTAAAAGTTTCAGCACATGGTTTTTTCTCTCTGTGTTACCTTTCTTTATTGCTCATGAAAAATCATTTTATTTATAACAAGTGATGACATTTTCCTTTTGCTCTAATAGATTTTTGACTTGGCATTGGAAGTTAACGACATTAATTCTCAGCATATGCATAAAAGAGGAAGCAAAGCTACATATTCACAGAGCAGAAGAAAGCAACCAATTGCCATGTTGAGTTAAATTTAAATCCAAGATACAAGCCCTTCTATAAAAAGCCAATCATTTAACATCTGGAATTGTGGTCCACTTCCCTTGTCCACTGTTTTCCATTGCGTGAGGAGTTGTCCATTTCACAGTTGAAATTACAACAAACTTCCCAAAAGATACTTAAGACCTGGATTCAAAGTTCCTCCAACATATGATTGCATTTTGCATGCTCAGCAACCAGCCCACATTTAAGAACATTGGCAGCAGCTGATGGTCACATGACCTCAATTTTTGACATTTTGCCAGAAACTGGCATTTACTTCTGGTTCAGGGTGAGGGACACACCCTTTGTGGACATATAGGAGATGATCAAGCTAAGCCCAACGTCATGAGTCTTTGCACACCCACAAGTGATCTAAGTCCAGCCCACCTTTAATTCCTTTCTATTCTTAACTCCTGATAATTTCCCTTGAGTGTTATTAGTACAGATTCTTGTAGAGATCTTAAGCTTGCAATAAATCCTTATACACATTTGAACTGCATGGATCTCCCGATTTCTCTGATGCTTGATATTGGGTTCATATAATGACTGTGTTTATTTAATGACTGCCATCTTCATTTTGCATAGTTAAGAACTGTCACAAAAAAAATTGGATTGGTAATGTGGGTGCCTCAATTTACAATTATCATAACACCCACTGGAATTTCTAGCTTCCATTGTGGTTTTATGTCAAGGACAACCTGTATTCTCCCAGGTGAAATCATATGTGCATTGGAGACACATGATTCTAGTTAAGTTACACCATCATCTATGTGACCTGTCCACAAAGGAAGAGCTAATTTGGCTAAAGGCTGTTTCCCTAGAAAAGATAAATGCTCTCAGCAACTCCCTGTATTCTCAGCAATAAATGTGTTGTTGTGTTATCAGGATCATGGTAAACATAAACAGCACAGAACAAAAACAGGGATGTGCTGGCTATGAACTGTTTAAGATTCAGATGTTGCTGCTATTTTTCAGAAGCAGCCTGGACAGGGGCACGACTGAACTCCTGGCTTTCAAGAAGTTGAAAAAGAAAATAAAAGTTTGAAAAAGGGCAAATAATACAGCCAAGGGGTTTTGGTGGTAGTGGTGAGGCATGGTAGTTGGAATATGATTATTACTACTAAAGGCAAAGCTTTGCTTGTGTTTATTTATTTATGTATTTATTTTTAAAAGGCTAGATAAAGTGGGAGATACAAGTGCTCGAGTTTAATATGTTCAGGATGAGAAGGACCCTGTTGAAACTTCTGATTCTGCTTCAGGTCATTTTTGGCTGGCCTCCTTATGCTTAATTGAGTGTTCCTGAACCTTGGCTACTTTAAGGTGCGTGGACTTCAATTCCCAGAATTCCCCAGCTGAGAGTTGAAGTCCACACACCTTAAAGTTCCAATGTTGAAAAATGCTATATGACATTGTCCACCAGAAAGGCCCAAAGCAAGAAGAGCAAATTGCTTTTAACCACTGTTTAGAAGTTTGGTGTTGGAACTGGCATACACAAAAAAGCAAGGACATGGCAACAGAGCCAATATCTCTGGGCAACACCAGCAAGACGCCAGCAGCCAGCCAGCCAGCCAGTCTCAGCACCATGTAGTAATCTATGTGAAATGACTTTTAATTCACCAAATGGCAAAATAGGTTGCTGGAATTTTATACAAGCTTCGTGTTGTAAAGTAGACCCTATCCAGTAACTCTTGTTTTTTGTTGCATTTTATTGCTGCTTTTATCGAAGTATTTATAAAACAGAAGGAAGAACTTGTTTCATTCTCTCTACCCCCCTCTCCCCCCTCCCTCCATCTTTCACATAAACACATATGACAGACAACCATCCTTGTGCTATAG
>JANHGC010001598.1:19233-30249 GCA_027560395.1 Boaedon fuliginosus
ATCCACTTCCAGCAATTTGGCGGGATTTCTGGGTGCATTTTGGACAGTCTGGCCGGGAATAGGTGCCACCTGTAAAACTTTTTGTACAGATTCTCATTATATGTTGCCACCATGGTATGTTTGTAATTTTTAGTCCAAATTCTAAGCCATCTATCTAAGTTGATTGAGTACCCAAAGTTCCTGGACCAAGCTATCATAGTATCCTTTACAATTTCCTCTTCCATCTTTATTTTCAACAAAAAATTGTATCCTCTTTTAATTGGCTTTTTTTCCTCGTTGAACAAAATTTTATCTATTTCCTGTAGGTCTACATATATGCCATATTCTTTCATATCTTTTTTGTATCTTGCTTCAATTTGTATATACATCCGCCATTCCAATTTCATGCCCCTAATTTGTAAATCCTGTTTTGTTCTCAATGGCCAAAAAGAGGCTGTTTTTTGGGCCATTTTCAAGCCAAAAATGGCCTACAATTGGCCAAAACCACCCTCCAAAATGGTCAAAAAAAGGCATGCACACTTCGGCAGGCTAGTCTTCGGTTTTCTGGTGCTCCAGCATGCACACATGCATGGGCATGCACATGCATTCCGGTTTGGGCACTCGGTGACAAAAAGGTTTGCCACCACTCCTTTAGAGGAAATTACTCTTTTGCCTTTAGAGGTTTAGTTGTGCAACTTTCCTAGAGAAATTCGCCTGAGGAAATCTCTAAGCTGGTACACTTCTAACACTGGACAACTACTGTTTTATATTTTTATCAGGTTTTTAATCTCATCTTTTCCACTGCTTGCAACTTACCCACTCAACTGCAATATACAGCAGGTATATACAAGGCAATAGACAGTCTAAAGGAGCCCATCACATTAGAATGTATGAACATTACAGAAAATATTACTGTACTCAGGAATGTTCAAAGGCCATGTGTTAAATGAATATGGAAATGTTTAGAAGAAAATTGAGATCACTTTGAATATTTAATCTCATAATCTTACATTTAAAATTCTGTTTATTTATTGTTTTGATCACCAGTCATAATAAATAAAATAAAACCTGCACAAAAGTGGCTAAATTTTAATAAAGTTATTAAAATATAGAAAAATAAGTAAAAACATTAAAACAGTGCTATTACAATACATAAAATATTAGAAAAACTTAAAACTTTTGATAAAATGTTCTATCTGTTTAGCAGCAGCTCATGCATGCAAAACTCTCTAATTTTCAAGAGCCTCTTCAAGATCGCTTCTCTATTGATGAGACAGACTACACACATATTGCACCCAAATGCCAACAAGCCAGTTGACTTTGATGGATCTAGAGCTAGGTACTGTTGGACCTTGAATGGGACATCACAAGGAAATCCTAGGATTGTAGGCTAGAGGCTAGAGTATTTATTTATTTATTTAATTAGATTTATACCCCACCTCATTTCCCCGGTCAGGGTAGAAAACAACAAAAACAACAAAAATCCCAGAAAGAAACAGCATATCTTTTCTGACAAACACAAATCATCAATATATAACAATCAAGACATATTGAATTAAGAAAGTTTTTTTACACATTTGGTTAAGATCTGAAATTGGTAATGGTGTCCAGGAGTAGTGCCCTGGGACATAGGAAGAAGAGTTATAGGCTAGACCAGGGGTGTTAAACTCAAGGCCCAGGGGCCGAATCCGGCCCATGGGGTGCTTACATCTGGCCCACGGGCCCACTCTGGAAACAGCAAAGGACCAGCCCACAGTGCCTCTGCCAGTGAAAATGGAGCTTGGGGACCGTCACATCAAAAAACGGAGCCTGGGTGGGCTGGGCGCAGCCTTCCTGAGCTCCATTTTGCTGGCAGAGGGGTGCGGAGGCCATCATGGCCGAAAATGGCGCCTCGATGAATGACATAGAACTGGCCACTCCCACCCTGGCCACGCCCCCCCAGGTCAGACAAAACCCTGATGTGGTCCTCAATGAAACTGAGTTTGACACCCATGGGATAGACAATGATCTGATAAGTGAAAATTGAGGAGGACAGGTGGTGAAAGCATCTCAGATGGGACCCTCACTGGTTTTGAGGAGAGTAAAAACAAGGTGCAGCAGGGATAGTTTCAGACCTGGCAAATTCTGCAAGTACATGCTTTCCGTAAATGTAGAACTAGTAATTATAGCTGTGCTTCTTGTCTGGAATATTTTGGAGGGCTAACAGAATGGGGTAACAACCTCATGTCACTGATGTATTAACTGAATTTTATATTTTTGAGCAACTCACTAAGATATGTGCAAAGCTAATTACACCATTGAGCCATAGGCATTTGCAGCAAGGACTGAGACTGAGAATGCTTAGTTATTGTTCGGGTCTATGGAATCAAATAATTTCTTAGAAAAATGGATTTAAAGTGGTGTCTTAAAATGGAAAAACATCCCCACTTAAGCTAGAAAACAATCAAGGCTGAGAGATTTTACTTATAAGGCAAGATGGGGGACTAGCTAAAAGATTATCCAAAATGTTAAATGACTCAATAATTATGCTTGGCCTGAGACTTTTTCTCCTCCCACTGCAAAACTCCTCTAACGTTTTTGATTAATTATCTCTTCACAATCAATTATATAAGTAGATATTCAACAGGCATCACAGATGCTTTGTCCATGGCATATGTTGGGATAGGTTGGCAAAACACCAGAATAAATCAAAGGTACTGTTGATGGAGATTTAGGAAGAAAGGTCTTAGAAATGTATGCAATATTACATTTGAGATAAAACTCACATAATTACTCAATATACAAACCAAAAGAACACTGGTATTCTAACGGAAGAGAGTCTTACGTTTCAAAACATACAAGGAAGTGTGTATGTGTTTCTTTAAGAATTAAGTAATTTCCAGAGGCAAATTATTTTAATATTATGGCAAAAGCTTTCTTACTTTTTAAAAAAGTATCTTCCTTTGCAGCTGAACTTTCAATTTTTTTATCTTTATTTGCAAAGGACATTATTGAATTTCTTTTGATGATATATTTATTATGAAATGATACAGGGTACTGGATGCAATTCTTCTTACTTTGGATAGAAGCTTCTTTTCTCTGTTCCTCCTCCTCATTCTGAAAAAAAGTCCCATGGGAGGAATTTTCTCATCAGATCTTTATTTTAATTTAATTAAAGCCTAGGAAACCAGGCAGACTGCAAACGAATTATTGCTTAGAGCAATGACAACATAATCTCTGGGGAAAACTAAACTTAATATCCTCCATTCCCTCATCTGTATGCTACTAAAACTCTTGGGTCTGTAACCTTTAACTGCCAGAAACAGTGCTTCATGGGGCAGCAATTTTTGAACTGAGGTAGTTCACATGGGCTACCTTTCAGATGACATCCAAAATCCAAGATCCATGACTCCTATAGGATTGAAATTTGGCTAAATTGTGGTCACTTCAGTGCTGCCATGATGCCTGCCTCCTTTACAGGAATAGGGTTACAAGAGCTGTATCGGTCACAGGAATTATTACTCATGCCCTTGTCACCTCACAGCTGGAATACTGTAACACGCTCTACATAGGGCTGCCTTTGAAGAGCACTTGGAGACTTCAACTGGTACAGAATGCGGCTGCGCGAGTGATTGAGGGTATACTTTGGTACACCCATATAACACCTATCCTCCGTGAGCTGCACTGGTTGCCAGTGGTCTTCCGGTGCAATTCAAGGTGCTAGTAATTAACCTAGTTAGATCCCATAGAGTTGGCTTGCTACAGGTCCAGTCAACCAAACAATGCCAGCTGGTGGGTCCCCGTGCTAAAGCCTTCTCTGTGGCAGCACCGGCCCTCTGGAATCAGCTTCCCCCAGAGATTAGGACCATTCCCACCTTGTGGCCTTCAGAAAAGCCATGAAGACCTGGCTATGTTGGCAGGCCTGGAAGTGATTATCTCTCCCTCTTGAATGTGGTTGATTGCTATTTAATATTTTTAAATTGTATTAATTGTTTTTATATACTAAATCTGCTGTTAGTCACCTCGAGTTCCCTTTGACCGGGGAAATGAGGCAGGGTATAGTTCAAACAAACAAACAAACAAACAAACAAACAAACAAACAAACAATAAGTATGTCTAGTCTAATCAACTTTGAAACAATTATCTAGAATGCAGTACTGCAGGCTACTTCTGCTGACTCTCTGTTGCCAGCAGTTTGGCATATCAAACCTCACCAGCTCAAGGTTGACTCAGCCTTCCATCCTTCTGAGGTCATAAAATGGGGACCCAGATTGTTGGGGGCAATATGCTGACTCTGTAAACAGAGAGGGCTGTAAAACACTGTGAAGCTGTATATAAGCCTAAGTGCTATTGCTAATGCTATCGCTATCTAACAGATCACAGGTTGCCTAGTTCTCATTGAGACACACTGTGATTTCAAAATATTTAAAAGCTCCCCAGCTAGCCAGCAACATTTACAATTAGCCACTAGGCCACACCAAATTAAAATCCCTTTTAATCTGCTACACAGGCAAAGAAGGTGTAACAACCTCTGGTAACTTGAAGAGAAACATCAATCTGCTGTGGTTTACAGCAAATCAGTGAAAAAGTCAGATGTACATTGAATTATTTCACCCAAACAAATAACATATTGTAATATGATCTATCAAATCCAGAACCAATCAATGCCCCAAACAATGGTGGGATCTGCTATAAGACAGTATCCCCTGCCCACTTTATAATTAGAATAGAGGAATATGCTAGAACCCCACACTATTTTAGGATTACAGAGAAAATTTTATCTCCATTGAAAATAAGCTGAACCCAATTTTCTTTTCACCCAGACTTTGAATCATTGGAAAAAATGCTAGAAAAGGTTCTGGATCGTGAAGCAATATAGAGCAATCACAGGTGTCTTCCGTTTTTCTCTTGAACCTTTGTCAGAATATTTTACATAAATATTTTGCATAAATATTTATTATATTTTGAAGAATGTTTTTTCCTCTACTTAATTTCAGGTAAAATGATTCTTGTGAAATATAATAAGCTAAGGATGAATTTAGCCTTAAAGCCTAAGAATTATTCATATCCCATGAGTTGGGTGATACATTATGAATGTAGATTCTTATGGTTTTCAGCTGCTGAAGATTTTTTTGTTCATCTGTTCTCTACAAGGTACTGATATTTAGTGAGCAAAACATGGAGTTTAATCTTGAAATCCATTGTACAAGAGCCATTTTCCTGCCAAACAAACAATGGTGGGTGAATGTTGATAGTCCACAATCTCAAACTGTTTCACTTAGTGGAAGAAAGCATATTCTTCAAGCAAAGGATTTCTGTTTGTCAACAAACTTAGTATTTGTAAACTTTCCTATTTATAATTCATAGTACTTGTTTTGAAAATTAAAAAGTACACATTATCATTCAGTTCCACAAAATAAAACAAAAACCAACACTTTTTTCTCTTCAAGAAAAGTTCTGGAAACTGATCTTGGTCATAAGGAATGGTCTGTTCTTTGTATTTGCCTGATTTGTTTGAGTTTCGGATTATTCATGTCAAGAAATATCTGCTGCCTGAGCCAAATCACAGCATGGTTCTGAGAGTGTGTGTACATTTTATGTGATGTGGAGGCTTTTTCATTGAATCTGCATCTCGGAGATTGTTGAAAAGAAAAAAAACACCAACTCTTGGCTGCATGATATTATTTGGGTCTTGTTTGGCTCCATTTTCTTGGGACAGATTTAAAACACACGCACGCGCACACACACACACACACACACGCGCACACACACTATGTTAATCACTGTTTAGTTCAATTAACCTGTCTTTCTGTAAAAACAAATCCTTTGAAGAGAGCTTAAAAGATTGAAATAAGTCACATACATATATGAAACCTAAAGATGACAAATCCAGTAGTAAAAACTCCCATTAATTTCATAGTTGCACTCCACAATTGATATTAAATATATAAAAAAGAAATGTGGGGTTGGTATCTACAGTGCAAAAAAATTTCTCATAAAGTTGACTTAAATATGAGATTTTTTAAAAAATAGTTCATTTGGACCTCATGAGATTCCCAACTGACTTTTCTTCTTTAAAACCATTTCCAAATGTTTCAATGTATTTTGTTTAGATGGTTTTATTTATTTATTTTTCATATTTTTAATACAGACAGGGAGATTTGTATGTCTAATCCAAACATACAAATTCATTTATTTCCATCGTTGCCCTTGAAGTCCTTGCTATTTTTAGACAACAGCATAATTTTAACTATCAGATTATTTGTTTGTTTATATTCTGCCTTTATTATTCTTATAAATAACCCAAGGCTTTGAACGTACTTCCGTCCTCCTCCTATTTTTCCCCACAATCACAACCCTGTGAGATGAGTTGGGCTGAGAAAAAAAACAGCCAACTGGCTGTCATGTTTAAGGTAGGACTAGAATTCACAGTGTCCCAGTCTCTACCCAGATACCTTAACCACTAGACCAAACTAAGTTTTGTAATCTTTTAATTCTTCCAAAAGGAGATGCTGTTTCACAGCAATCATTTGAAAGCAATTTTTGAACTGATACCTCCCTCTATTTTTCTTCTGCCATTCATTTGATACTGTGCTGCTTCTCATCTAGGCAACCCTGGCAACTTCACATTTTTCAATATACACTTGTTTTTTATTTGCTTCATCTCTTACTTTGCCTAATCCATCCTAGTGTTCATAATGCTTATTTTCATCTTTATGTACTCTTGATATTGCTTCCTTTTTTTATTCATACTGCACCCACGTTTTGTTCCTAGTGCGATTAAAAATCCCTGATGAATTAGGATTTCTGCCAAGTTTCCAAGAGCTTGTGACATGTCAGCCTCACTAGGAGAATCTTAACGTAGGCCTGTTCAATGGCACCATCTAGTGCTCACTAAATAAACTGCAGTTTTACTGCTTTAAATAATTGTTTTCCATTTTTAGTAATATTATATTAAGAATACATGTTTAGAGACTCCTGAAAACACTTGGATTTGTTCCCAGAAAGCTGTAAAGCTCTACAGAGGCTCATATACATTTATTCTCAATGCAAAATAAACATGTATTTGTGCCTCATCTTATGCAAGAAACCTTTCATTCATATAACTATTATTATTTTGTATTATTCTATACAACCTTTAATTATTAATGAATAATATAGTCAATTTCTACAAAAGTGAATAAAGAAAACTTATAGCTTACAAATGGAACATAAAAAAGAAGTGGAAAGCTTGATTTTGGCTGCTCAAAAACAAGCTATTTGAACATGCAATCAAGTCTAGAAGGAAACAATCATCATATGATTCAAAGTGCAGATTGTGCAAAGAGGAAGAAGACACAGTAGATCACACACTCAGCTCATGGAAGATTGCATACAAGATTGATTGTAAACAACTACATTACACAGTCACCAAAATGATTCACTGGAACATCCATAAAAATTACCATGTGGCACTAATAAACACAGAGTTGAAAAAGTAGTCTAAATGAGCAGGTTAAAATATTGTGGAATTTCTGAATACAGACTGATAATGCCTTGGCCCATAACACACCAGATGTAACTGTGATGGAAAAGAATGAAGTGTGGATAATTGAACTACAGAATATAATAGAATAGAAGACAAAGAATTGGAGAAGATCACAACGTATTAAGATCCAGAAATCTAAATTGAAAGATTATGGCACAATCTTTTTGTGTATAAAATTATAATTTGTTCAACATTTGAGGGATTCTTGTAAAATATTTATGATATAATCCAACAGTAGGAGTTTCAAATATTTACATAATGAAAGTTATGGTAGGAGTACCTCATCTCAGCAGGAAAAATCCCAGACCATTGTGGGAATCACGAAGACATCTCAAAGAAGATGCATGTTCCTTTGGAAGGAATTCTACCTTACCCAGTATAGTCATCTTTCTATTTCTCAAGCTGAGAACATCTATCCACATTATTACCATCTTAGTCAGATTCAATGTTAGCGACTGGCGCTCCCATAGTCCACCATTATTGCCAAGCAATAGCTTCCAGGAAAAGGCAGGATAACAGAATAACAGAGTTGGAAGGCGCCTTAGAAGGTCTTCTAGTCCAATCCCCTGCTCAAAGAGGAAACTTATATCATTTCAGACAAGTAGTTGTCTAATCTCTTCTTAAACTTGCAGGACCCACAACTTCTGGAGGCAAGTTGTTCCATTGATAAATTGTTCTAATTGTCAGGAAATTTCCCCTTAGTTTTAGTTGGTTCTCTCCTTGATTAATTTCCATCTCTTACTTCTTGTCCTGCCTTCAGGTGCTTTGAAGAATAGGTTGACCTGCCTCTTCTTTGAGGTGGACCCTTAGATATTGAAACATTGCTGTCATGTCACCCCTAGTCCTTCTGTTCATTAAACTAGACATACCCAATTCCTGCAACTGTTTATTGTAAGTTTTAGCATCCAGTTCCCTAATCATCTTTTTTGCTCCTCTCCACACTTTTTCTAGAGTCTCAACATCTTTTTTGTATCATGGCAACCAAAACTGGATGCAATATTCCAAGTGTGGTCTTACTAAGGCA
Organism: Boaedon fuliginosus; assembly: GCA_027560395.1. NCBI lineage: Eukaryota > Metazoa > Chordata > Lepidosauria > Squamata > Lamprophiidae > Boaedon > Boaedon fuliginosus. The sequence goes on from JANHGC010001598.1 coordinate 27,744, forward strand.
TTACAAAGTTGTATTAACATTTCACGTGATCTTGATTATATCCTTCTCTTAATTTATTAGATTTATACTTCGTCTCTCTTCCCCGGTCAAGGGGAACTCAAGGCGGTTAATGCAACCTAGGTTGGCTTTTTTTGGCAGCTGCAGCACACTCTTGGCTCATATTTAAGTGATTTTCCATTAGGACTCCAAGATCCCTCTCACAGTTACTACTATTGAGTTATGGTAGGTACCACCTACTCTATACCTGTGCATTTGGTTTTTCTTGAGATAAAGCTGAGTACTACAAGCATATTGATGGTATGTAGTCCACATGCATTTTGAATAGCAAGGCAGATTTTTTGTTTTTTTAAACTGCATTAAGGCAGCTGGAATTTAGACTGGGTGATGCCTGAAATTCTTCCCTTCTGCTTCCCAACCTCTCTCCTATATTTCGATGGAGATTGAAAACAGAGCTGGGAATAGTGGAGACATTTCTTGTCATGGCCCCATTGGAGCCTGAGTCCATGGAGGAGGATGAGCCACAGTTGGGGCCGATGGAGGTCGAGGGAGTGACCTCTTTGGCTTTGAAGGAATGTGCGGAGGAACAGGACGAGGCATCTCCACGTCCCTTGGGCTTGGGATGGCTTGCCAGCAGGGAAAAATGGGAACAGGATGACCAAGAGAGGGGAGAAGAGAAGGCAGGCAGTGGAGATGAAGAGCGTTGGAGCTCAGGCTCACGGACCACCCTCTCCTGATCCATGAGCATGGAGAGTGGAGTGGAGAAGAGGCAGGAACAGCATAGGCCGGCACAATGACTTGGGCGGAGAGCATCCCCCCCACTTTCACAAGGCACACCCGGGAACTGAGACTTAAGGAGACACTGTGGGGAAGGGCGCTTGTCGAGAACAAACACCAAATTCATGGAGTTTTGTGTGCCATTGCCGACGTCTGGAGTTCACTGGACTTCTTGCCTTATCATTGTCTTGTTTCTGTGCTTCGTGGACTCATTACCTTGTTCCTTTGCTTTGTTGAACTCATTGCCTTGTTCCCCTGCTCGCTACACTTCTTGCCTTGAAGCCATCGTGCTAACAACGTTTTGCTGGACTACTTGCAGCCAGAGGTTGCTGGAGGGGTGTGTGTGTGAGAGCACTTTGCTCCAGGACTTGCCATAAACGTGGGACCATTTGGGAAAGGTTGGAGCAACAAAGGGGAGTTTTGAACTATCAGCTGACTGTGTTGCCTCCGTGCCTTGTCCTGGGTCATCACATTGCTGGAGTGGCCTTTCTATGGCAACGTCTCTTCCTGTCTCTGTATCTGAAGGTTGGAAGAAATTTGCCGTTCATTAACTCTCCAGCTTTGAAATTAAGATGACCCATGGACCTATTATCGAGCTAAGTAAGCCTATTACAAAAAACAGTAATAAATTACAGTAAAGGCATTACTCCTTAACCACAATGTAATATTTGGTCCAGGTGTGTATGTCACTTTGCCATGATTTAATCTATCATACCTATTAAATAACAGAATACATATTTTCATATTTAAAACCACCCTGCTGTCCTAACACAGGAGAACATAATGTTTCTAAAGCATCTAATCACCAGAAGACAAAGATAAGAATCTTATTTGTAACCAGTTCTGGCAGGTCTTTCTCTCCCAGTATTATTCACATTTATTTACATACTGCACACTACCTACACATTATACATACTGAGGGCTAAGAAAAACAAAATTTAGGATCATTCTTCTCCCTTGACTTTGAATGACTGTGGCATTTTGTCATCAAGAAAAATAGTCCTTGTTTATGAACTTCACTGAAACACACATAACAAAGTATTAGTAGGCTACATTTAATTTTTGAGGCAGGACATCTTGTATAACCAGGACATATGAGTTTCATTTGAAATAAAAAAGCATCCTTCTAGTTCTTTAGATTTGGGGTGACAAGATTGATAGCATGTGGATAAGCTCTGCCTCAGATATGAAACTTAAGAAATTGCATTTTTCTTGGATGATTTGGTGGAATTACTCAAAGGTAAGAAAATATAAGATAATGAAAAAGTACAGGGAAGGGAAGAATCAATAATTCAAATGAAAATTTATAAACTTGTATGCGTACTGATTTCCTATGCTGCATTTAATCTCATACTAAACTTGTGTTTGTAAAATTATGTTAGTGACTTTTTCATATAATGGTAGGAAATTGTAAACTGATTTTTGGTAATCATAGTAATAGAAGAATGTTTAAGGACTGTGAAAAATGGACTTGCTGTTGTAAGTTACTTAGTTTTCAGGCAATTAAAACAGGCAATTAAAACAGTTTTGTTAAATGACCCTTTTTAAAAATATTAGTTCTACTCTTTTCTTGGATTTTAAAAGCATATTTAGTTGAGGACAGCCAAGAAGGATTTCATTTTGTTTTCCCAAGTTCACATAAAAAAAGTACTTCCCCTTGACTGGGGAAGAAAGGCAGGATACAAGTGCAAATAATAAATAAATAAATAAATTAGCCTTATGGAACTCCAGA
>JANHGC010001598.1:84668-96545 GCA_027560395.1 Boaedon fuliginosus
TGTAGCATATGACAAGCCTGATTTTTCAATCTTAGGCTTATGTTGTGACTGCAGAAGACCTTTTTATTTTGAAGAATGCTGTTTCAGCTTTCTCTATCCTTGTTTTTACTTCAGTGGTCATGTTCCAGCTTTCATGTACATTAGAACCGAGGTAAAAAGTAAAATAGCTAATTCAGAATCTTTACTACATTCAATTTGAAAGTGGAATTGAAACTTGGCAGTATCTGAGAGTGCTCTACCAAGTGAATTCCTGGATTTTTGATTCAAAACCTTGGCTTAATGGTACCAGTGTAAAAAACATTCTAGCAAACAATTGCAAATGTTCCTACCATGAAATGGCAGCAGAGTTCTGATCCATCCTTCTTTAGTAGCTAAGAGAGGGACCAGCTCTTGGTGTTCTTCCATCAGTTTGGATGAATGCCTTGCTTGCGTTCAAGTACTTGAAAAGATAGAAAGAAGCAACCTTTTTGCTTTATTTACTAAGGATGGAATAACTTTAGAGCCAATTCAGAGTAGCAATTAAGAATGCTGGGCTTCTATTTTCAAATCTCTCTTCAGCAGAGGAAGTGACCTTCTGTCAGTTGTAATGCCAGGGTTGCTGTAAGGAAAGGATGGTTGGCATAAATTATCTCAAGGTTGCTGTGAGGATAGCAAGCATGGAAATAATACTGATTTTTTTTAGGTTTGGCTGGGAGGAAGTTAATGGATGTTAGCAGGAAAAGAAACTGTAGATTTAAAAGATTGCTGTGCCACAAAATTGTCTGCATTAGTTTTCTACCAATCTTCATCAAATCTAGATCAGTGTTTTTCAACTTTTTCCCCACCTTGGCAACTTTAAGATGGGTAGGCTTCAATTCTCAGAACTCCACAGCCAGAATGGAATAACTCCTTTTGCATGCTGGCTGGGAAATACTGATCTAGATAGCAGAAAATTTGTCTTAAAATTGTTTTCAACTGAGAAGAATGTGAATGACATGTTCAAGGGTAGACCGTAGTGGCAAAGAGATATATAAATGTCCTATCTCTCTTACCTGTCTCTCAAAGGGTCTTTAAATTTCTTGGCTTCCAACATTTACATGAAGGGAAGGATGTCCCCATTGCCTGGCTTTTTCAGGATGTGAAAGCAGCCAGGGAGGCTTCATGAAGATGGGAAGAGGGATAACAATAAACCCCAATCCCCAAAAATAGTCTTGCCTTTCACCTCAAACAATAAGATAACGTTTTTAAAAATCAAAAAAATTTAAAAAGAAAATTTCAATTTCTCTGAAAATAAGAGAAAAAAAAACCCCATTTTATATTAGAAGGAAGCTGTTGAGGAACTGCAAGGCAGAAATGCATAACTGGTTTAAATGTCAGATTGAAACTAGAGACTGATTCTTTGAAGTGGGGGGAATCTTGTAATAGTGGAAGTATTTGCCTGGGGGAGAGAGTTGGGATGATTTTTCTCCTTGGAATTCTTGAATTGTAAGAGCAACCTATTTCCCGCCCGACCTATACCTACTAGTTAGTTGGATTGCAATGCTGATCATGTCCTATGGGTAAAATGATTGGGATGTCATTGGTTTTGTAGTGCAACTGATTTAGGAGCATTCAGTAAAGAAGATTGGAATAGATTAACCACTGATGGACCTTTGTTAGTCTATTTCTGGCTTCTAGGCTGAGCACAGCAAGCTGATAGTCAACAGCAACAACAATAAAAGAATACTAGCAATTATACCTAGTGCTTTAAAGCAATTGCAGGAAAACTTTGTGGCTGGGAAGATAGACTTTAGGAAAAGAAACAAAAACACAGATGCAAGAGAGGCTAGCGGTGGCATACTATGTCTGCAAGTAAAATAAGTGTGTTAAGTTATTTTGCAGATTGTTTTAGTAAAAATGTCAAATTTCTGTTATAAAAGGATCCAATTCTGAAAACCACACAAAGAAGTATAAAAAACTAATTATGGTAGAATGAAGTAATAAGCAAGTTATATCATTGATCTACATAAAATCTAGATCTTAAAAAAGGTAATAGATGGTGAAAAAGAGGTAACGTTATCAAGGATTCTGGGTTAAGCAACAGCAGCATGCTATAATTCCATATTGTGGACAGTGATGACATTGGAATTTTTAATATCAGGTATGAGGATATATTGAAGTAATGTTCCCAACATTGTGCTTTACAGAGGGGTTGAAACACCAATTTCTAACATCTCCAGCTAGCATGGTCAAATATAGGACATGTAACACACCTCATTGAATTTTGCCAGGTCTCAAAAACTGAAGAGGGTGCTTGGGTAAGAGACCATGAAGAAATCCCATAGATGTGACTAGATTGGGGTTAGCCAAATAAAATATCTCAGAAGGTGGCAAATTACAAATAAATGCTTTACTGATACCAAGGAAAATAACATGGAGTTGAGTGCAACTGAAGGGGGATTTTAACGTATGAATCCCGAGAGATGGCCTCAAATTGGAAGGATTCATTGGAGTACAAACATTCAAGGATAGGATGAAAGTAAAGGGTGAGAAAGCAGATAAATCATTTACTGATATCCTGAATTATCAACTTGTAATATGAATATTGAAAGAGATCCTGAATTTGTCCTCTTAATAAATCCAGTTCAGGGACCTGGAACAGGAAGCATCTTTTATGAGGGAAAAACATATTAACATTAATATGGGCCTGTAGGAAAAGTCATTCCCCAAGGCTGAGGGGATCTTCAAAAGAAAGAAGAAATGTTTTCAGTAAGAGTAAGAAGGAAGGCTATCTTGCAGAGATTAAATTAAAAGACAGGATTTCTATTCCCCTTCTTTCTCAGGATCATCTGAGTTCCTTGTGATTCAAAACACTTTTTCTTTTTAAAAGAGAATTTAAATTGTTTTCTCTCTTCTCTCTCGCTCCACCCCACCCCTACTCTTTGCAGGCCTTTGCACTGAAGCCAAGTGAAGAACCTTATGATTGCACTATACAGAACTCAAGTCAGATAAGACTTCAGAGGGGGAAAATACCCCAGCATCAGAAAACTCCTGCTCTTTTGGAAGACCCGTCCATCAATTTATCCCCAAATCTACATCACAGAAGCATCATCTTCTGGCTACACGCACTGAAACAAGCATCTATAGCCGTACTTCCATTTTTCTTTCAAAGTCCATATTAGAAATCCTTTTCCCATCATGTTCCAGCGTTTCACCAGCCTCTTCTTCAGTGATAGCAGCACAGTTGAAGTCGTTGAGGAACCTAAGCCTTTTGTTTCTAAAGAGGAAGAAGAAGATGGATGGCTTATTATTGATCTGCCAGGTGAGAAACATTGGAGAAAATGATTGGATTCTCACATTGCCTTTCTCAAATTGCAGAATGAAAGGAGTGTGTCTAGTTGTGTTTTTAAAAAATGATACAGAGGAAAAAAGAAATGATTGGCACAAAAAAATAAAGTTAGGCAGCAATTCTTAAGCATATACACAGATGGTCCTTGATCACTGGTTCTGTTAGCCATCTACAAGAGCTTGTGTCCCATACCCATGTCTGAAATCTAACAAGAATCCAAATAATCTGTTTACAATTACATTTTTAGCTTGAAATTCTATGTGTTTCTCAGACTAGTTTTTCAGGCCAGCCAGACTTCTGGCTTGCTGTTGAGTGGAAATTATATGACTCAACCATTTCCAATGGCAATCGCTTGCTTGCAAATTAAGTGAAGAAGCCGAGTCAACAATGTTCTCCATAGCTTTGTTTTTCACTTGTTTCTCCTTACCAATCCTCTTTAGTTTACATTTTAATATCTTGACATGAAACTAAATAATTATATTTCCCTTGTTACTTTTGCCCATGTACCGGAGTATGCTTTAAAATAGATTTCAGATTAAAAGTACTGTTGTTTCCTTAAGAACACAATAGCATTTGAGCTGTGACTTGGGCTTAATGTGCTCCATGCAGTAGGAGCCTTTAGCACTTCTGAACAGAAACTGGAGCATTAAGCAATGAGTGCTACACTCATGAATAAGGCATGGAGGATTAGTAGATGCAACATGCTCCCCCACTGAGTGATTTAAAAAATGGGGCAAGGCAGCATAAGATCTTGTTTCTTCAATACTCCTTCCCAATCTTCAACTGTTCATCAATTATTTGCTGGGAAAAACAGATGCATGAATTTAAACTTCCCCAATATAGTTCAAATGAAAATGCCTCAAAGTTGTTTAGATAAACTGTGGGAAACAGTTGAGAAACAGGAAAAAGGCAGCCAAACAATAGGGCTCAGAGCCGCCTCTCTTGCCTTAGCTCAGTTATTTCTTGAAAAAGACAGGGAGAGTCAACCTGGTGTCTTCCACATTTCTTTAAATCACATTTCCCCTCAATACCACCATCTAAGCATGCAATGAGCATTTGTAGTAGTTGTTATTCAAAACATTTTGGAGGACACCGCATAACCCAGTGGTGGCAAACCTTTTCAGGTCCGGGTGCCAAAAGCGCTTGCATGCATGCGCACGTGCATGTGCCCATCCCCCTTATGCATGCATGCAAGATCCCCATGCGCACATACATCATCCCTGCATGCATGTGCACACACACCCTGTGCATGCGTACATGCTTCCCCCTCCACGCGCAATCTTCCCTCTTCCGAAAAACAGCTGATCAGGCCTTCCCTGCCAATCATCTGTGCTTCGGAAGAGGGAAGAAAAGCAAGCAATAGAGCCGGGGCGGGCAGGCGAGCGGGCTTTTTTTGAAGCCGCAAATCGCGGGAGGCGTGTGCACATATGTGTGGGGTGACAGCTCGAGTGCCGGGAGGAATGGCTCTGCGTGTCACTTCTGGCACGTGTGCCATAGGTTTGCCACCACGGGCGTAACCTATCCCTAGAGAGGTACAAAAAACCTGAATGCATTGAATGGGAGGGATGAAAGCCAAGTGAACCACCAGTAAAGGATGAGAATAATCTGTCCATTAACCAGCACTTTCTGACTAAGGGAAAATATTGAGTTGCCTTTTTTCATGAGATATAAAGGTCCTACAAATGTGGCATTATGAGAGAAAGACATCTGGAGGAAAGGCTATACTTCCTTGACTCGACTGTTTCTTACCTGTGGCCCTCCAGAATTTATAGCTGAAGTTATAAGTCCCAATAGGCTTAGACAAAATGGCCAAAGTTAGGGAATGCTGAGAGTTGCAATTTAGCAACACCTGAAGGCCCACAGCTTTTCCACCTTTTTAATTCCTACACATTGCAATATGTGAACTAACCCAGCCAATAACAGTACATAAAGATAAAGATTTCCCTTGACCAGTCATTTCCAACTCTAGGAACTGATACTTATCTCTGTTTCCTAGCTGAGGGAGTCAGCATTGTCCAAAAACATTTTTGTGGTTATGTGGCCAGCATGACTATTTGCCAAGGTGCACGGAACGCTGTTACCTTCCCACTGAAGTGGTACCTATTTCTTTACTCGCATTTGCATGCTTTCAAAGTGCTTGGTGAGCAGCAGCTGGGGCAAGTAACGGGAGCTCATCCCATCATGCAGTGTTCAGTACTTGAACCCAGGCTGTCAGTTTTCCAACTGACAAGCTTAGTGTCTTTAACCGCTGAGCCATCACCCCTACCCCCACTTACAAAACATAAAACTCTTATTAGATTTATATGGCATCCAGTTATAAAACCTGGTGTTTCTTCCATTTCTATATCCCTAACCAACATAGCCATTGTATTAGCTAGGGAGTATTGGAATTAAAACTGATTCAGTTTGGAGGGCATCAATTGGAGAAGGTTGGTTTAAATCAAAATAATAATATGTAAGGATCATATGAAAATAACCATGGTCTATATACATCTTAATATGCAGTGCTGGTTGTTTGGGGTGGGGGGACAAAAACAAAAAACTAAACACGTTCCTCTGGATAATCAGGAATATAATTATAATCACCTCCTTCCTGGTATCAGAATTGCACAAGGCTTATTAAGACAGCAGCAGAGTATCCACTTTCAAATCCATCAGCTGTGATGAGCAGTCCAATGATGTAAACATTATTTTTCTGCAACAGAAGGAGGATGTCATCTGCTTAAGCACCAAGCTAATAGATAGGTTTCCTTGTTTTTGCAGATAAATAGAATTATCTTAAGATTTAAAGTTTTCCTTTTTTAATATTATGAGTGGTAGGCTAACAACGAGAAAACGAGAGAACAAAGAAAAACAATTTTAAACAGAAACCAGAATCTTTTTCTATCAGAAGATCTCAGTTCATCTAGCAGAATAAATAGTAATATTTAATTGTGAGATGATTTGGATTTCTAATTAAATCTAAAAGCCGAGTTTCTAATTAACATGAATTACAGTAGATCAAGGCCTTTTATTAAAATTCATTTTGTTTAAGAAGCAGAAAGTAAGCACCATTTAGTTCAGTAAAGCTTCTTTCCAGGGGACAGATTGCAAACAATATATTTTGCAAGCTAATAAAATAATACACTACTGTTGTCCTTAGGCAGTTAGGATAATCTTCTGTACTTCAAAATTTGCAGGCACACCTCTGGATTAAGTAATCATAATCGGTTAAATTCTATGAGATAATTGGATCAGTGCACTGGCACGCATTATGTAATTTGTTGCCTATGAGAATTCTAATTTAAATACTTTGAAAAAGAGCTTACACTTGATGTATGAAACACTTTATATTCCTGTATCCAAATACATGAGAATTCAGAATTGCTGCTGCTGTTTGAAACGGAAGCCGGGCAGATGAGCTGCCATGATTTCTCCATTTAATTTTTTAAAAGCTGCAGAGAATTTTGGTTTTCATCAGAATTCTGACAGTGACCACATGGGATTCCATGTTTACCCCTGTTTTAAATTACCTACTGACTTATTAATCCTTAGAGGGGAGTGTGAGAATGGTGTGTAAGTAATATTGTATTGGTGTGTTTGTCCAAGTGACTGTAGAAGTGTGCATAGAGCTCCAGAAGATGTGGTGATTGCCTGGATGTTACCACAGTGAAGTAGTCCAGACAAGAAGCACGTTCAGGAAGTATTTCTTCCATACTTTCCTTTCACTCTCTAGAAAACTAGGGAGGGTCCTTTCTGAAATGTTTCCCACATTCCCCGCCTTTTGTGGGCTGAGGTACCAGTTATACGCCAGCTATCCAGTCTGCAGTTCTCCCTCCTCCTGTCTCCCAAGGTCTTTCCCACAAACCATCACACCAGGGCAGAGATGTCCAGCTTTCAAACCCAGAAACACACTAGAGGAGGCAGTAATGGGCCTTGAGCCCTTCGGAACCAGGCTGTGGAAGTGGTGGGTGAGCGCACACATGCATCCCCAATTGCGCGAGCAGTGGGCAAGTGTAGGTGCGCACACTCCATTTGCATGAGTGGTTTGTCTGTATCCCCACCGCTTGCATGAATGGAGCTGAGTGCATATGCGTGCTTGCCCCATCGCTCATGAAGAACCATCTGATTCCTCCCCTCACAGACCGCTTGGCTAGTCCGCAAAGCTGGAAAGATTAGTGAACTCTGCATTAGGGCAGACTTCCCCAAAACAACACAAAAACAAAAGTTGATATAATTTAAATTGAAACTTCCATTCAGTGAGGTTAATCTTATTACACCACATGCACCTAGTTGTTTTCCCCCTTCGTCACAGTAACACGTTATATTCCACTGGTACTTTTGGAGTGGTTCTGGAGTTCCTGCTACCCTTTGGAATCAACAAGTTTTCCTTCCATATTATGGAGGACAGAGTAAGATTTATTACAACAGCCAGTGCTTTTTTCCTTCTGCAGTTAGAGATGCTTTGAGGCATGGCGATTCAGAATTAGGAAAACAGCACAGGGAAAGAGCTCTGTTGTTTGATCAAAACAAGAGGCCACTTCATTTTTCTTTAGAAGAGCCTTGGTGGTGCAGTGGTTAAATGCAGCACTGCAGCCTAGAGTCCTTTGGGAGTTGGGCAGCATAAAAATATAATAAATAAAATAATAAATAAATAAAATAGATAATCCCCTCCCCAAATATCAGCGGATCTAACCAGAGACTTGATTTCGGATGCCCATAGTGTCCCAGTAACTGAAGCAATTGTCTCAATTTGTAACCTTACTGCTGTGCCCATGTGCTTGGATAATGATAGCCATACAAATGTCCAATTTGGGTCTAATAGAAGCACTGTGAAAACAAAACTTTTAAAATATTCTATTTTCTGCAGTGATCTGAGTCAGCAAAGATATTTCCATGCCTTACGTTTGAAACCAACAAATCAAGAAAGAAGGCATAACAACACAAGTATTCTAAGTTAGGGGGCTGAGATTTCTGAATATCACATTGGGAATGACTGTAATAGAGAAGCAAATACAATAAAGGACAAATACTGTGTGCATTGGCTTTGTGCAGAAATATAGTGCGGGACGCAGGCCCAAATCTCTGTCAACCGCAGCTGCCTTTGTGTCCTGAAAATCTACTCCTGAGGGCTCTTCACAAGTGATGTTTACATCAATTCTGACATAGCAACATGCTGCCATGTTCCCATGACATCACCCTCATTAACAGCCAAACACATTTTCTTCCAGCTCAGCTGTGGCACCGTTCAAATAGCAAAAGGTCTGTTTTGCAGTTTGCGACAATAGACAATCTGGGGGATTAGACATGGCCTGCTTTCCTGTTTGTGAGAACTCTTGGCTAATTCTGCTCCTGCTGCCTGAATTGGGAGCTCTCTAGTCCTGTAGATTTTAAGAAGCAACCTTATCAACAAACCTTATCGCTATTTTCCAAGTCAGTTTTATGGCTCCTGTAACAAAACTCTGCTTGTATAAACTGCCTGTGACAAACAGGCTTCATCTTCCTTCCCAGTCTCTGGGCTAAAATGGGCCATTGTCTCCCTCCACCCCCCAATCTCCCATGTAAAGGCTCTCTGCTGCAAAATTGTCTGGCAACATATCTAGGGTGCCACCATCCCAGCTTTTGATGTGAGTTCATGTGCCATTTTTGTCCTTGTACAAAGACTTCAAATGACATTATGCAGGAGCTGGGAGAGAATCAGGTCATTGCAATGAAAACTTGGTGATCATCCAGCTTGATAGACCTTTTCGCATTTGAAGATTACATGCTGAATACCGTAGGAATGTATAATACTTTACATTTAATTCCAAAGAGGTGTTCTGAAGCATGTGGCGTACAACACAGCACCTGATGCAACTCTTTGAAACAATCCCATTTCTTCCCCTGAAACTGGAAAAGTTAAGTAAAGCCAATGAGGCTACTACGTGAGCCTGAGAAAAGACAGAACTGCTTCCTGGAGTTACAACAAGTGACAATCATATGACAAATTTTGGTGCAATATTTGTTAAAATTATGCAGCTGACGCTGATAGGTCTCTCTAAAAATGTACAGGATTATTGCTTTAATTTTTTTAAAAAATCTCTCTTCCAGTGTTTGGTGATTGGGTTAATTTTAGTAGGATAAGATAGAAGGTATGTTTTATTGAGGAAGGTAAAAAAATCCTTGTCTCCTGGAGATTCCACCTATTTAACTTTAAATCATCCTCCCTGTTCCCAAATTTCCTTATGGAATCATTTTTTGTTCTTTTTTTCAAAAATAAAGTCTTGTTGTAATATCCTTGAATTTAGAACAGTACACATTTAAGGACATTCGTATCTACAGCTCATCAGCAATTGATTTTTACTCTTTGGGAGAGATTAGACATTCTTTTTATTTGCAGATATTTTTTTCACTGTTGTGTCTGTTTGGTTATTTAATAACCCAGTAGCATAATCTACTGCCTGATTTGGTTCTGGTCCAGATATTTATCTCCCTCCTTTATGCAGCATGATAATTATTGGGATATTTACACAGGCAACTGAAGTAGACCTATTTTATGGCCACAAATAAAATAGCACACACAGAGAGGTTTATACCAACTGGAACACCTAACAATGTGGCAAAGAATGTCAGAAAGCACACCACAAGTGACACACAGCTGCAAACTCAAGTGATGCGGAGTATTGGCGTCACAGGCAAGTAAAACATCTTGGGTCAGTCCTAAGCCATCAGGAATGACTTCAGGATGAGTCACACCAATGCCTTTGGGGTATCTTTTTCACTAATAATGCCCCTCCTTTCTCTTCTCCTTCCCTTCCTTCCTTCCTTCCTTCTCCCTTCCCCGCCTCTTCCTTCCAATCCATTGAATATACTGAATGTGTGCACTGTTTTCCTTCCTGTACGCATCCTGCACTGCCATGCATTCCTGTTGAATGGCTTTGCACTATGTTTCTTTTGAATTTTCTTTGTGTCATTGTTGCTGCTGTTCTGGCTGTTCCCGTTTTGTGTGGCCGGTGATTGCTGCCATCTCTTATTAGATAGTTTGGCTTCAAGTCTTGGCACTGAGCAGTGGGTAGGTGAGAAGGATTCTGTTTGCGCTTCCCGTTGCCGCCATGGGTCCCTTCCACCTACCACGTCTTCACCCCACTCCCTCAGTGACTGTGTCAGCAGGTCCATGCCCTCTCAGCCTGACCCCTGCTTGATGGATGAGAGTTGGTTTGTTACCCCTCCCCCCTGTTTTACTGCAGAAGGTCCTGATGCTGTCAGTATGGAGAGCAGCCCCATGGAGGACCTCTTGATTGAGCATCCCAGCATGTCTGTATATGTCACCACCACCAGCAGCATCATTGTGGAAAGAGAGGATCCTGAGGAGAACATCCAGGAGACGTAAGTTCAGGCCAGGGCCTAATAGTTTCAGACACTTAATAAGAGCCTCCCATGTTCCACTTCACAAATTTCACAGCTAGGAAAAAATATACTGTAACCCAACATTTCCTGAGTTGGTGGGTTCTCAGTGTTTTGAGATGATATCTGCCAGCATTGCAAGCAGAATATTATATGTATACATTTAAACCTATATAAAAGCATACCCAGGTAAGTGTATGAGAGGAGCTAAATAGTTAGGGAAGGATTGAAACAACTTGGAAATACTTCTCCCTGCCCCCCCCCTCTTTTGAAGGCTCTGTGAAACCAGTGGAACTTATTTCAGAGTACATGTGAACAGGCTTATATTATTTGTTTTAAAAATAATGCTTAAAGAATTTCATTTTTGCAAATGCTGCTAAGTTCTGGTTTGGCTATCACTTCCTATTTTATTAGGATGCATGGAATGCCACTCTCCCAGTTAAATGCCCCCTACCCCCACCCCAAATGGACTCCTCAATGTAGCAAAATAAATATATATTCAGATATTCCCAACTTTCAAAGAGCACCGTTCATACTTCTGAGCTTCAGATATGCCTACAAGTATGACAGTATTCCTATTTGGGTGTTTGATTCCTCTCTGTGATAGAAGCATATAGACAGGTAAGAGGTACTTATTAATGTTGTTTATATCAGTGCTTTTCACTACTTGCTGGAATCACGTAACCCAGGAATTTTCTACCTATGGAGGATAGTGAATGGACATTACAGCATGCTCAAATATGCCCCCTGCTGCCTGGATGCATGAGGCCATCAGCAGTCCCCATTCGCTCTCCTTTGGTTTTCATTGCATAGCTGAACTGCCTGCCTGAACAGATCCATAGTTACACAATTTTACCCCTGAAAAAAAGTAGGAGGAAGGGACATTTCATGAATTGTCCATACATACAATTGTCCATACACCGTGCATTTTGTTGTTGATTGTGGGAGTTGTAGCTTGTGTTTATTTATTTACTTACTTACTTATTTATTTGTTTGTTTATTTATTTATTTAAATTTATATCCTGCCTCTCTTCCCCGGTTAAGGGGAACTCGAGGTGGCTTACAACATATAAAATACAGTTCAGTTATAATATACTAAAAATTCTAACAATCATCCATATACAATCACAATTCATCCCAGGAGAGAACAGGAAGGAGACAAATGGGAAAAAGCAGGGAGGGAAGAGGGAGGGAACATCAATTCCAGG
>JANHGC010001598.1:96645-115378 GCA_027560395.1 Boaedon fuliginosus
GGGGTATAAATTTAATAAATAAATAAATAAATAAATAAATAAATAAATAAATAAATAAATAAATAAATAAATAAATTCCAAGCCCATTGGCAGAGCCAGGTCTTCACAGCTTGGCGGAGGACTAACAGATTGCTTAGGCCAACTCTGGGGGATCTCACAGGCGCTGAAAAGCATGAGGTGGAAGAAGACAGTCTCAAAGGTATCCCGGTCCTAAGCTATATGGGACTTTGAAGGTCAACACTAACACCTTGAATTGCAGCCAGAAAACCCCTGGAAGCCAGTGCAACTTGCAGAGGAGTGGTGTTATGTGGGTGCACCAAGGTACACCCTTAACCACTCACACGGCCGTATTCTGGACCAATTGGAGCTTCTGAATGCTCTTCAAGGGCAACCCCATGTAGAGCACATTGCAGTAGTCTAACCTACAGTATGACAAAGTTGTGAGTGACAGTAAGGCAAGCCTCCTGATCCAGGAAAGGCTCCAACTGGTGTATCAGGTGAACCTGTGCAAAACTTCCTTGGACACAGCCACTAAAAGATGTTCCAATTGCAGCTGCGGGTCCAGGAGAACTCCCAGATTGTGCACCCATTCTGAGGGGGTCAGACCCCACCCCCAGAGTTAAGAATGGACAATCAACTGGACCTCAAGAGGGCAACATCCAGAGCCACTTAGTCTTGTCGGGTGAGTCTGGGCCTGTTGGTCCCCATCCAGATCCTCATAGCCTCCAGACACTGGGACATCACCTTGGCGGTATCATTGGTTGGCCCAGGGCAGAAATGTACAATTGGGTATCATCAGCATACTGATGATACCCTACCCCATGCCGTCAAATGATCTCACCCAGCGGTTTCCTGTATATTTTAAATAGTAGGAGGGGAGACTACCGAACCCTGAGGCATCCCACAAAGCAGAGGTCTCGGGTCAGATCTCTCACCTCCCACCAACACCAACTGGGTACAACCCGAGAGATAGGAGGAGAACCACCATAAAATGGGTGCCTCCCACTCCCAGCCCCCTGAGCTGCCCCAGAAGGATACCATGTTCCTTACCACATTTATGGATAAGTTGCTTACATTAATTTTTTATGACTCTCTTTTGCTATTTATTTATTTACTATTTATTACTTAAGCTTATATGCCACCCCGCTTCCATGGGACTCTGGGCAGCTTAGAGAAAATGAAATGACCTTTGTCCTTTGAAGTAGGTGCTTGCCATATCAAAAGTGCTGAGTCCAGCTTACCCTGTATGCCTTTTTTTCTGCAGCGAAATATCTGAAAACTGTTTACAGCGCCGTCCCCCACACCACTCCACTTCTCTTGCTACCAAGGCTGCCATCTTGGAGAAGGTCAATCAAGTGCGTCGGATTCAGAGGGCAAAGCAGTTGGCAGAGAAGCACAAGTTGAGTCAGAAAGTCATGAAGAGGCAGAACCGTGCCAGAGAGTGCCGCCCACAACGGGCCAAACCCCAAGGCCACTTTGTCTACCAACCATGCCAGCGCCAGTACAACTACTAAACTACTTCAGGAAGTCTACACTGTGGGGCATTATCCTTTTTAACTTTTAGCTTCACTAGCTCTTCACAATGCTTTTTTCCATCCAAATGGGTTGTCTTCACTCATTTTCTGAAATTAATCGTCCCTCCCTATGAGAACTTCCTACATTCTCATGAACTTGCAACATTAAATGGTAGATCTTTTGTGGGCTTTTCTTGAGCTTTATCCCCCCCCCATTTTTAGCAAAAAGTATGTTTTCTGATCAATGACTTCTATTTTGCATTTAATGTCCCATCTCCTACTCTACATCTTATTTCCGGATTTTGATTTGGATCTCATAGTGAATGAAACACAACATGCCTTGCTAGCATTAAGAAACAAGACAGCAAGTCAACTTTGAATCTCCAATATATGGGTTTTTTTAAGTGTTGGAAAAACATATATGTATCTTGGTTGTTAAGAGAGACCATGTTTCTTGTGTGAGTGTGTTTCTTGGTCCTTAGGTAGCATGAAATCACACACTGGCTATTGTAGCAGTTGCCAGTGTTAGACTAATTTGGTGCTTCCAGTGAATATATCACCTTTATTTTAATTTAAATAAGTTACAAGAGGAACATGGTGCCCTGTCATTTCTTTTCATCCCTTGTTATTGCACTAGAGAGCCTGTGACATCAGTGCCTTTCTTTTTGACATCATGCTCATGACAACAAAAAAAACCCTAACAGATTGTGATGTCAAATGGAGATACCAGGTTCCTGTGCAAAATGGAACACAAAAAAAACAAGAAAGAAGCCTAATGGATCC
Organism: Boaedon fuliginosus; assembly: GCA_027560395.1. Classification (NCBI taxonomy): domain Eukaryota; kingdom Metazoa; phylum Chordata; class Lepidosauria; order Squamata; family Lamprophiidae; genus Boaedon; species Boaedon fuliginosus. The sequence continues at coordinate 98,943 of JANHGC010001598.1, forward strand.
CAAGTTCAAGATTAATGACATGTATTTTAACATTCTTCCTTCCGTGAAAAATAAATAATTTGTATATTTGTTTCTTTTGCTGAGTTGATGTAACGGCTTCTCATGCATTATCAAGGAATATCCTTAATTGCCTTGAGGCTGCAAGGCAATACAATGAATATTTCTGGGAATTTTGCCATTGACTTCAAATGGAATATAGATAGAACCTGAATTCTCTGTTCAGGTTGACAGGATGCAAAACTACAACTTTGAGAGACCATTTTGAGTAGATGCAATTAATATTAACAGTTTACAAATACTACAGAGGAAGTGTGATTATGAAAAGGGCAAACTACTTTTCCTCCATCTGATTAGTTGCATGGTTATCGACTAATAATTCAAAAGAGTTTCTTCCAGTACTATTAATGGCTCTATAATGAGCAAGTGTTTAAAAAAAGATGGACAACCTTTGAGGGCCCAGAGGCAGTGCTTTTTTTCTGGGGGAACACACTGGAACGGAGTTCCGGCACCTTTTTTTCCTTAGACTTCTTTTGTATATTAGTATATCTATGGTGCGCATGCGCAATACGACGGGAGTTCCAGTACCTTTTTTTTTTTTAGTTCCGGTACCTTTTTTTTTTTAGAAAAAAAAGCACTGCCCAGAGGTACACTTGGAAGTTTTTGGGCACTTTTAGAAAATGGTGCATCTGGGAATGAGGTTCAGGATAAATCCAAATAGGTTCCCAAACATCCATTTATCAGAAAGCCAACTGGAGCGATTGCTCCCCACTACCCAGCCTTCCCCTCTAACCAGGTGGACTTTTTTTAGTATTGTAGCTACCCAGCAATCCTTATTTCTTAAGGACTTTTAAAGGATGCCCATAAGATCTAGGGGCATTCTTATTAGAGGCTGACAGGTATGTTTTGCTGCATCTCAGCTTCTGATTATTATTTTTAAATTAAACATACCTAAATTAAAATCAAGTTGAGTGAAGAGCCTGGTGTGTGCATAAATCATTTTTTTTAAAAAGCAAACATAAATGTGTTTCCATGAAGCCAATCATGGACACTTCTTGTTAAGAGAAATAAATGTAGCCTTCATATGGAGCATTTCTAAAGTGTTCTTCCTTTAATCTCTTGTATTTAGTTCTGTTGAAATCATATGTTCACAATGTCCCTAGCTAATGTCCATACTGGATGATGGAAGCTGTAGTCCAACATATTTGAAAGAGACCATACATAGAGAAGCCTATACTAAACACAAAATGCCAGTTAATGAATATGTAGATTTACATTACATATAAAAGGAGAAAGGATTTTGAACTGTTAAATACGTGAATGCCAAAGAGAAATGTATGGACCCTTCAGCATAGTAGTACCCTTTAAAGTAGGAATAACAAACCTACTTGGGCTTAGAATGTTCGAAGCTTGTCACTGGAGTTCTCACAAAAGGATTTCCACAGTAGTGTGGCTGATCACAAAACATCCATTTACCAGATGTCAATTTGGCAAGGTTGCTTTGTTACTCTCCCTAGCAATGCAGGATCCTTCCCACTTCCCACTACTTTTTTTTCTAGTTGAGAAGGTCAGTGAGGCTTTTGCTGCGACTACACCCAGTTTTCTAAGAATGGGACTCAGAGGATTTCTGAGGAAAGAAGTTGATGCTAGTGGCTGGATCTTTACTTTGTGCTGTTAGCTTCCTGTGGTTAGTTATTTAAATTCAAGGGGTCTTTTACAAAACGGGGGCAAGAAACTGAAGATAGGAAAGAGAATGTTTCCAGGCATAGTAGGATCCACAGGTACCCACTTGTCCACCTTGTTTTAAAAAATAATGTGCATGTAAATTTTGAAAGTTTGGATTCCCCTTTAAAGTCCATTTCAACACTGAATGGTATTATTCCATCTGTAGCAGGGGATTATCTTTTTAAATCAACATTATTTCTGAGTGAATTAATTTCTTTGAGGTTGTATTGGAAAAGGGTTGCTCCATTAAAAATGATCACTTTTGAAAGATACAACAGAGGTAGGATAATTTTTTTCAATTTCTTCTTGTTCGTTATACATGAGAATATTCACGTCCTGTTTTTCAGCTACATTTATTCTTAAAAATACTTTCCCACTATGATGGAGATACCATATTTAAATCCATTTCCTGTGTTGATTTTAGGGAATTTTTACCCCATGACAATTTAAGACTTGATTTTTTTTTAAATAAAATCTTAGAAACCCTTTTGACTTTGGTAAAAAGGGGACATTCATTTGCACTGCAGAAGTAATCCATGGTTTTGCCACACTTATTGACCAGATCTGGAAACCCCCACCCACCCAAATGGATACATGAAGATAATATTTCCCACATAAAGTACAAGATTTTCATATCAATATAACTGAACAAGTAGAAATGTGATAAATATATGACTATTTCTATTTACTCTTCTGACAGCTCTATATTTAAATCTAGGGAATAATTTAAATATATTTAAGAACACAGGTATCATGAGTTTTATACATTTTTATTTTGAATGACAAATCCTCATATTATAATTATCTTTTGAAGAATCTTTACTACAAAGTAATTTGTCATATGCCATTGGAAAAATGGAATTGATTCAAAAACAAAATCCTTGTAAAAGAATTAGCTGTCTAGTTCTATGGATCCTGGTCTAGATATCTAACAATGGATGACTGAACAGAATGTTTTATATCTAAAGTAGAGGCAGACCTCAATTATCTTGGTACTTTTCTAATAATGCCAATTCCGTTATGTTCTTGATGAACACTATCCTGACAGAAATAAAGATGGTAACCCCAAATACTTATCTCGAAAATTAAAACAATTCATTTAAATAAAGGGCAAAATGATCAACAATTGTTTGCAAAATGAATAATCAAAGTGATATTAAAATATTTGCTTCTTTCCCCAGTTCTGTCATTCTCACCTATTGCTCTTTCCCCATCCATAATCAGATACTTGAACATAGTTTCTAAGTGGCTCATTCTGATTATAAAGGACTTAGCTGGTATTAAAAATTTTATCCTTACTGTCATGAAATTGATGGCAAATCCGTCCCCTACCTCCAATGCATTGGGCTTTCTACCTTGAACAGTTGTTGATGCTCACCAGTTACTGCTATGGAGACCTGGCAAGGAATCTTAATAGCAGCAGGCCAGAAGCTCAAAACTTATCACTGGGAGTCCTTATCTTTTTCCTTGGCACCAACTTCTGAGCTCTAGGATAGCAGCCAAGAATACCAACCCTGTCAGCATCTTGGTTGTTTCAGAATATAATGTTTATATTTATCAATATGTGCTAATGATCATGCTTTTCCAGGAAGCTATAGGACTTCTGACTCATGAAGTACAGATGATGTAAATGCCAAATATACTTAATTTGGCATTGGTTTCTGAGCATTTATTTAATTTGGAGTTGAAATAAGGTTGAAATAGATTATATTTCAAATAGTTAAAATAGACTATATTTCCAAATTGCATATTCTGCTTTTCTTTAAGACTTATTGAGAAAGCAGGTGGCAAATATGATGAGGCTGAGTCAGATGTACCAACATTATAGTAATCAAAGACTATGCCAGTTCCCTTCACATGCAAATAAGCCAAGTTATTCTAACTTCTTTTAAATTTGTGCTTGCAATTTCTATCCTCTTTCTAACAGCAGCTTCTTGGAAATTGGCAAATCAAAATGGCTTATCAATGTAACTCAAACATATTTTTTCCAGATGCCTAGATTTCCATAAAGGATTTATCAGCTGAAAACTAGGGAATGTGAATTACTACTGTGATATTTGAATATATAATTTTCTGAGACAATTTAGGGGATTGAGTACACATTTTGGTGAGCCTATAAGGATAGCTGAAAGAAGAAAAATGTCAGGGGTGGAGTCCTGGTGAGGGCTTTTATCTGTAGCCGGTGTCTTCCTGTTTCCGAAATTAAAGAGACCATGCCTCACAGGATCCAGCGCCTGACACCTTGGCTTGCATCCATTTGTTAAGCAACTCCTGAAATTTGTGGTAGTGATGAATGAGTGGTACTTATGACCTTCCCTGCTGGCTTCTCAGAAGCAATCAATGGGGAGGTGGCAAGAAGTGGTAAATTGTAGTCACGTGAGGTCCTTGCTTAATGACTGGTAGGGTCCTTATGAACGAGAGCAACCAGGACTGCCAGAACTGCTGTTGCTAAGTAGCATGGTCACATGATTATATTGTGCTTTATGACTGCATCACTTAGCAATTCCAGTCCCAGTTGCCATTGTTAGCCAAGGAACATCCGTATACCTTAATATCAAATTTTGACGAGATATTTAAACATAAAATTATAAAGTTCAATTTCTACAGAACAAACAGAGATGAATCCTTTGAATTTTTTTTTTGCTTCCCGGCCCTCTTTCTTCTACTTAATACTTAGAAAATTTAAATGCTTCTGAAAAAATTATAATCAGTTTCATTGATGTAATAGTTACTGTTACAGATGTTAAAGGAGATCTAACATTAGGCACCTAATAATTGGATTCACCTGTGAAATCCAGAAATAGCTCCAATGTTCCAGGCTGTTGATTCCTATTTTAAAATTCACTAAAATATGCACCAGCACCTAATTGTGCACCAGCACCTTTTCCTGAATGTTGACTTTCCATAGGTAACATACATAATTAGGAGGTACTGTTTTAAATTGCAAATGACTCCCTTGAGTTTTACTAGAATGTTAAGTAGATGCAACTATGTTGTTTTCTTGTCAGTGGTTTGCTTCTTGTTCCCAGTCAAGCTTATAGCCATTGGATATGCTACTGTTTTTCCTGAAAATAAGACCCTATCTTATTTATTTTTTGCAACCAAAAAAGGCACCAGGTCTTATTTTGGGGGGATGTCATCCCCTGACTAACCTATTAGTTAGGGACACACATATATTGGGCTCACATGTAAAAGTCAATCTAGGTCTTACTTTCAGGGAAGGTCGTACTTTCAGAGAAACGGGGTAGTAATTGCCCAAGCACTGGTCTGGCCAAAACATGCATGGTTTTTTAAAGATCAGCCAACATTTGATAAATGCTGCCGAAACCACATTTTCTCCCAGAACATTTGTGTGAGGTAATTAATAAAGCATGTTGGCAACTTCTTGCTAATGGGCCAGTCACTCTCATTTAGTCCTAGGAAGCAAGCAGTGGCAAACCACTTCTGAAATCTTGCCATTGTCTTGCTTCTTTAAGCTGAAAGAGATTGAATGGGCAGTTGACAAGTTTATGTATTTATGAGTGCATCTGTGCATGTGCACAAATATTTCTGACTTGAAGGCATGCATGCATGTGTGCAAGCAATACATACACACTCTCTCTTTCTCTCTCTCTCTCTTTCTCTCACACACACACACACCTTGGACTTCACTAGTGATACTATTTATCTTACAACACTGGAATCTTATTCCCATGAATTGAATGCAATAAAGACAACTGGAAAATCAACACACCAGGTATATGGTAAGAGATTATCAGATTCAGGAAACATGAGATGCCGTAATATGTTTATAGCAACAAGTTTCTGTCATATGCCTCTGATGGTCAGAGATGCTCAAAGCAAATTGCAGGGCCATTACATCATGCTCTACCTACAATGTCCCCAATAGTTCTGCCTGGCTATTGCTGGAGACAAATTGCTTTGTTTACTGCATTATAGTAAGAAACAGGACTATTGATTTGGCTGGCAAAACAATTTTTAGATCACTGTAATATAGAAGAAATAAAGAAATAATCATGGAGCTGAACTTCCCAGAAACCCAAATTATTTAGATAACAATTTTACCCCTCTCTCCTTCAAAAATATTTATAGCAACATAAATAAAGAAATGCTTTCTCCTTCTCATCTAGAATTGGTCCAACACCAATTGAAGGCTAAGCAGCAAAGCTTCCCAACATGCAAGAATATAATTAGAATTTTAACCACTTTGAACATGTGTTGCCCCCCCCTCAAAAAAACAAAAAACAGGCATGACTTTTTGTTCTTTTGCAGCTGCATCTATAAAAGAGAAATTCCAGCTGTTTCTCATTGAAAGCTAGAATGAGGCCCCACATCCTGATTTTCAGTATGTAAAATGGAGATAGTAAACACCATATTTACATCTCATATTTGGTTTCTGAAAACCCTAAAATGGAATCTGCACCAGTTACTGTATTCACAATTCACAACTGCAGAGCAACTTCCAAACATTTAATAAAAGACTTTCAATTGTTGTGCATCTAATACGTTTGTAAAATACCTGCATTATTTCACTATGGCTGCAATTCAAAAATTGGCCTTCTTACAAAAAAATGTGATTTTATTGCAATATTAAAAGTCACAACTATATATGAATCTGTAGGTTGAGTCTGTACAGTTAAGTCAACAGAAGGGTGGTTAAGAACAAAAAAACATTGTGCATTTGTATATAAATACATGTAAGAACATTATTAATATTCAAAATTTAAAGCTGTGATTAGCTATGCAATGATTTTGAATCAGTAGGAGACTGTTGTAATGACAGACTTGAAAGACTGGCTGAGTTTTAGCTTTTTTGTCTTTTTCCTTTGTATCTAAGAAAATCTATAGCATGGACTCAGGGACAAAACAAACTGCTGTATTCTTAAAAATACATGTTTCAAAAATGTTCGATTTGGATGGAAAATTTTCTAAATGTCTGTGTCTGTTATTAATCTTCATCTCTTAAAGAAACATATGAATTTAGAAACAGTAAAATATTTAGGTGCAGACATAGACAGTTCTATGAAAAAGTCTTCATCTCTTTTTGAATTTGATAAATTTTGCACATCTTTGCCACTGTTGGGTTATCAGAGCTTCATGTGGCTCCTAATTACAAAGTCTGAGTGAGGAGATTACACCAAATCTTGGTGCTTTTTCCCTTTATTTCATAAACAAGGTGATCTAGCATGCAATGTGGGTTAGGGTTGCTTTCCTAGTTTAATCAATTCATTTATAGGACCAAGGCGGGTCAATTGTATGAATACTTTATTAAAATATTCTGGGTGATTTGGGCCTGCCTACTCTATATAAGATTCCCAAATCCCCCTCCTTTCACCTTGGCTGTATCAACAATGCACTTTGGTAACATGGGATTCATGAAAAAGTATCCAGGCAGAAAGCAGAAGCTGTGGTTCACAAAGAACGTTGTGTTTGCAGACAAATCATCGTTTGACCCTCCAGAATTTTGAATGAAGGTTCTTCATATAAGTAAATGAAAGGTGGAATGGTTTAGAGTAGACTATATGAATATCATAGAAGTCAAACACTTCAATTTATATGGCTGCCAGTCAGCAAGTGACTTGATATGGCTAACAGAATTCAAAATATCAAAATAAAAGGAATAAAAAGCATGCTACAGCATAACTCACATCCAATGCATTGAAATTGGCTCACACAGCATCCTAACCCAGTACTTGGGAGGAATGAATCTGAATTTGCCAATTCCTTAGTCTAATCTACCTCACAAGCTTAATTTGTAGATAAAATGAAAAAATCTTGTAAGATCCAGATCTATTCAGAGCTTACTGTTAAGTGCTCCAAATTCAAAATATTTCAAATTCAAAATGTTTTGCCTTAATGCTTAGTAGATCTAGCTAATTATATTTGAGCAGCACAATAATTCATTTCTGCATGTAGTTACTATACATACTTCTAAACCATAGCGTAGGAATAACAGCATTTCTGACAGATGATCATCTAGCTTCAGTTTAAACACCATCTTTCCAGTTTATTTCTTTGTTGAACATCTTTTACTATTGGTCAACCCAGTTTCTACTTCTATGTAATTTAATCCCATAGTTTCCTGGCTGGAAAAACTCTGAACCATTAGGTCCCGTCTTCTGCATTATAACTTTTCTAACTGAAACAAATAACCTATCTCCTGATACTTTCTCTTCTCCAGGCTAAACATACCATCTCTAGCTGATATTCATATTTTTTCCCTTCATGTCTCTTTATAGCTCTCCTTTTCTAAATCCAATTTATCGATTTATTTCTTTAAATGCCCAGAAATGGACACATTTGCAATCAATGATGGCAAATCTAAGACTTATGTCAAAGGTGATATACTACAAAGTTTTGGGTGACATGCTGGCATTCACCACTCCCATCTTCTTCAATTCTCAAAAGTACACTCCATGGTCTCATAATTTTAAGAAACTGTGGAGGCTGCATGAGAATGGAATGTGCTTGGAAAAAGGCCTTAGGACCTTTTGAAAATTTCACAGAATGAGACATGCTTTCATGTGGTTTTTGGAGGCTGCAGAGGCCGTGAAGAGCCTTCTATGAATCTGCTTCAAGAATGAAGGCCTTGTGTGACCCAGAACCGCACTGGATAAGCCACAGGGACCTGTCAACAGAAAAAGAGCAGTACCTGAAAGTAAGTGGCACATGGCAGAACCTGGGGAGTGCTGGACCGTGTGAACAATCTCACCATTCCACAAGGCTTGCTCTCCTTGGGGGGCCGTGTGACCTTTTTTGTGTGGCAGCAATGTTTATGTTTATTGAATTTATACCCCGCCCTTCTTCCCCAATCAAGGGGAACGTGAGGTGGCTTACAACACCAGCAATGGTGCTAGGGCTGAAGTCCAGGCCTGGGCCTCAACTTTAGACCCAACCTCAGAACGGCTGCTACTGAGTGCTGTTCTTCAGCGTGACCTAGAGGCGGGAGGAAGGAGTATATATATAGAGAGAGAGTCGTTTCTCTTTTTTTCGGGGCAAGGGGGTGGGGATTATACATCAGCAGAATCAAGTTAAGCATTTTCTGAAATTTTGACATGCCAAGCCCAAATGGTTCACCATTACTATTCTACGTGTTCTGACCAAGGGAGAATAAAGAAGCATAAAAATGCACATTATTTCTTCATGCTTTATCGATTTGTGTGTCTTTTGTGCCTCTATGTTCCTTTTTTATTTATTTCATTCCTTAAGTATTAACCAGCAAAAAATTCAAAAATTGTGGCCAAGACAAACTTCCCTTTAGGTTGTGATTGTAAACTTCTATGTAAGAATAGTACTTACTATCCATCAGCAGTTGGGAGAACATTTGCATAACACAAGGGTTAGGCTTATGTAGCCAGGTAAATCACTCTCTAGAATACAGCTAGCCTCAATGAGAATTATCTGTCCAATATTCTAAAGCAGAAGGTGGGATCAGGTGGGTAAGATCCAGAGGTCCTTTGAGACCACCAGCCTTCTAATCCATGGGGTCAATTGGTTCCATTACAAATGCTGCCAATGAAAAGAGGTTGTCCAATGTGGAGATGGCCTCACTTTTGCTTCTGCAATATAATGGCAGGAAAAGGGACACAACTACTTCAATCTATTTTGTGGTACGCTGTGGTGTAATTGTAAAGATACCCAAAACGTTTGAGTTTAACAAGAGCAGACCAACTTTCTTTTAAGTGCGGCATCCCCCCTTGTTGCTAGGCATTAGCCATACTGCATAGTTTCCTGATTGTAAATACCTGGTCTTCTTCATGCAGAGGTAAAGAACTTTCTGTATAAATAGATGAAGGACTAACTGTGGGAACCAAGGCTTCCTCTTCTCAAAAAAACCCCCAAAACTATTTGACGATGTATTTCACCTTGCAAAATGGGAGAGATGAGGATAATTTTTAGTGCTTTGTCCAGGTTTTCTTCAACATTATAGTATAGTAGCGACTGTAGATCAGAACCTGAAAGAAATGAAACGTCCCATGCTGTTCTGAAACTGCCCAATAACCTTATTTCCATGCAGAAGGATGTAGAGGCAAAATAATGTATCTATAAAATGAAGTATAAGTCAATGACATTTATTTAGAGCACTAGGATAATCCACATTTCACAAATCCTCCAATTTCATTTTGTTTCACTGGTCCTTTTCTACAACAAATACATCAAACCTACTATATAATAAAACTATTTACATTTCCAAGACTGGGTCATATACAACCCTTTCAATTGCTATTCACATACAGTACTTGACAAACAGCACAATACAATATTTTAATGTCTAAAAAATGACAACCCTGTACTCTATTTGTCCTATGAAAAGTGAAAACACAAAAATAAATTTACAATTATGAGATTTTTTTTACAACACACTAGATCTGATGTGCTAAGCAAGACTTTACAAAACCAGAAAATTTAACAAATAGACTGATATCTTCCCATTATTACACCTTTAGAGGAAAAGAGTTTGCATTTATTGGAAACATAATAATAAAATTAATTTCTGTACAGCATTGTAATTTTTTTTATATTTAGCAAGAGATCAGAACTCTGAATTGTTAAGTAAAATTCACACATTTATACAGCTTGCATATTCATTCAGTAATTCATTTGGATTTTCTTCTTTTTGACTGCATAGCACCAGCGTTTGTTTCTACAGGGGGGAAATTAGTTTGAAAAAAATTATTCACAAATCATTTAAGTATAAACATTTAAATAAAATAGATACAGGGAATTATTTTCTGTTTTTGGTAAAGAGTTCACCATGTTCTTTAGATAATTTATTTAATTTACTGAGTACAAGTCTATGCTAGAATCTTAAAAATTCATAAACAATGTTGTCCATCATAGTATTAAAAAAGGAGCAGGAGCAAACAATTATATCTGGACAAATTATCAATATAACCCGAACATCCCAACCCCTATGTGTGTTTATTCAGCAGCTTACTATGCTTAAATAGATCTAGTACTACATCTTTGGTACTGTTACAGAAAACAGGATTACTGATTTTTCAGATGAGATACAGTAGTTATACCAGGATTGTATTTCCTCCTAAACCTTCTGAAAATGTAGTTTTCAATATTTATTTATTTATTTATTAGATTTATACCCCGCCTCTCTTCACCCCAAAGGGGGAACTCGAGGCGGCAAATAAAAGTTTCTTATACTTCAAAACAATATTTCTTTAATACGATGGGCATAACGTTAATGGAAAAGCAAATGTATTGTGTTATGATCATTGAAAACATTTTCTTGGGTATCTCTTATTGGAGTAATTTTATATCAAATGTCATATTTTATTTTCCATATGGGAATTGTAATATCTATTGTAATATCTATTCATTTAAATCATAGTGTTTTTTTTAAAATCCACATACTTCATTTTGTGTGGGGAGGGGAACAGTCTCCTTTGGGGATCTCATTTTCTGAAACAGCAGACAGCTGACCATCTCACAGAATTTAACATCTGAATGTCTATGAATTGAACCACTCTTCCATACAACTTCACATAAAATGTAACATATTTCTTATATTGGCCAAAAATACTTCATTTTCATGCCACTGATAGCTAAAGCGAAACAATTTTAAGTACCTTTGCTTGAAATCAATGACTAAGATCTATAGATTTATATTGGATTTTATAGTTTGGTTTCAATACCATAATACAGCTTAGGACCTGCCTATTATATATACAAGTGATTATATGTAAGCTTGAGAATTAAAATTAATTCAGACATTACACAAAGCAAGTTTTGCTGAAATAAATTTTTTGTGTATTAGACACTATTTTAAGTCTTTTAATATCTAACAAAGATTTAGTGTAGGCACCCCTAGTAAAACTGTTGAAGTTTCAGTGATTTCCTAAATGAACAGGTATAGTATAAAGTTAAAGCAATCTTTTTGAAAAAGTAAGAACGTGCTTAGGATTTATGAACAGTTGTTTACCAGATTCAAAATAATTAAAAGGGCAATATGGCAGGTGCAGAAGTCTGGGCATTCTGCCAGTACGACTCTCTAACACCTCCTTTGGCAAAAATAACCATCTTCCAAACATTTAATACAATTGCTTTTGGAATCTCGCCGCCTGCCCCCCCACCCCAACTTTCTTGCAGAGCTCTTCTAGTTGAAAAATATTCGTTCCCCTTGTATATATATTGTGTTTCGGATTTCCTCCAGGATTTTATTCTTTTTGAGGAACTTTGTATTCACCTAACTAACTGTGACAGTCAGTTTGGTGTAGTGATTAAGGCATGAGGATAGACACTGGGAGATTGTGCGTTCTTGTAGGCACAAAGCCAACTGGGTGATCTTGGGTCAGTTTCTCTCAGCTCTAAGAAGAAGTCAATGGAAACCACTTCCAAAATCTTACCAAGAAAATTGCAGAAAGTTATCCAGGCAACCCACAGGAATCAGCACTCATTTAAAAACAAACAACCTAACTGTAGGTCTAACAAGTCAATCACCTTTGGATTGGAGTTCTGCCTCAAATTTCTGCAGCTGCCCTATTCATGTTTTCTTCTTTGGAACTTATATAAAAAGTGAGGAAAAAAGGCTGTGCATGACTCTATATCAACTTGGTGTGTGTGTGTCACCTTTTGTTCATTTAGGGATTCTTTGAAAAATACAATTTGAACAGGATGCTTACATTTGTACATGCAACTTTATCGAGCCATTTGCTGTCTGCAAGTGCTGCAGTTAACTCTGTAAAAGAATCTAAACAACTAAAACTGAATACAGCATATTCATTCATCTTTGTTTCCATTTCTGAAATTCAATACCACATATAAAATAAAATGTACAAGTGCAATTGTTATCTAACTTCTTTTTTTATTTTTGTCTTTGCTTCTTTGCTCAAAAAACTTTCTTCCCTACCTTTTGTAGTGCTGGATGCTGATGCTGGTCTTGATGACCTCTTGCGCTGACCATTCTCCATTGTCTCTTGTACTACTGCAGGCTCCTCTGTCCTTGAATTTCTTCTACTTGGAGTTTTAGTTTTTTCACAGTTCTCTTTTGACTCATTACTGATAAAAAGGAGGTAAAGGTTGTTTGTTAATAAACAATTCATAGCAAAAGAAAAGTGATATCTATAAACAAGACAGTATCACCATTAACAGTAAATGTTCTAGAAATGTTAATAGGTAATAACCAAAGACTCCATATATTTCATAAACCCCAGGCTAATCTTCCAAGGTACCAAAGCACATAGTTTGCATTTGGGACACAAAGTTAGATCTGGCTACCATTTCACTGCAGCACAGTGAGACAAAACGTATTTCTTGCCTTCTAAACAGAAAAATAATGTGTAAAAGGGTAGCCTTAAATAGTTGGTTCTTTCTGAAAGTAATTACTGGAGCCCAGTAAGTCTAAATGCTCATGTATGGAGGAGTTTTGTTTCTATAATATTCAGAGTTTTTGATGGAGGCTTTATTGGGGTTTTTTTATGCTACTATTGTTATAAAATCTACCATTTATGGTACATAAGATAGGCAGCCATATAACTCTCTTAAATAAAAATAAATAAAACAAAAGCAAAGAAATTGGAGCTACGCTTTTCATTTCATTCAGAGAGATTATCTAGTTTACAACATTTAATTGGAAAACAAATTATATTAAGCTTTTTCATAAACAGTTCTTAGAGAAGTGTTATCGCTTTCTATATATATATGCTATATGCCAGTAAACAGGATACCTTTAGAATACAAATTCCATTTCACATGCAAATCTTTGTAAGAACCAAATCTTAATTTGCATTACCTCTGTCTATTATGCGGGTGGGGGGAGGGGGATCAAGACTAAATATGGCCAAACACTAGAACAAAGCATCCTGCTTTTAAAGATATACAATAGATACATATTCACATAAACTTGCACAAAAAAGTTTACTCTTTGTTTGTTGTAGCTAATTACTTACGAAAGACCAGTGATAATGGCAGGATTAGCTTCCAGATCTGAAAAGAAAAAAAAATATTCTAATCTAAATTTGAAGTACATATATGTTTGTTTATGAATAAGAAAATAATTTCTGGGATTACTACTTGAAATAAGTGATGGGCACAATACTAATTAATTTATAATATTCAGAAATATGCATAAAACAGAATAGTCCTACACAATAGGGATTCTGATCTAAAAATAAAGGTCTTTTCAAATTATAATAACTATACTTAATTCACTAGATTTCAGAATCCTCCTTTACCTGACTGTTTATAAGTTAACTGGATATTTAAGCTGTGACCTTGTAAACCTGTAATCAAAATTTGGTAAGATATTTTATTGTATATCCGTTAGAATGTTCTTTCCCCATTTCTGTCTGTCCTGCTCTAAATAACAGTTATTATGAATTAAATCCCATTCCCAACCCACATTCTTAAGTTGTGCTTGTGTGTGATGCTCTAGTTTTGCTCAAGAACGCCTGTGCACAGTGCTAATGTTATCATTTTGTTAAATATTTCTAGCTTGGGGTCAGCTATATTCTGAACTATGTTCCTTCAGAATGTATCAAACTGATATTTGAAGCACAATAAAAGTGTATTAATTCTCATATAATTCTTGTCCAGATAGTCTGTCCAGAAGGCAGAGTCACACCAATTCTCTTCAAGGTAGCAAGTTTTTAACTTAATAAGGCATTAAATGCCTGTGCGGTACTATCAGCTAAAGTGAGAAAAGACCTACGCTTGATAGGACTTATCCAAACAGCTTGCCCATTTCCTTAGGCATAAACCCTGAAACTGATTGCAAAAAAATCTGACATATATGTATCACACAACGGCACTGATAAATGCCATAACAGAAGTATCTATTGCAAGTAAATCCATATGGATTCTAATAGGCTTATCCTCACTAATCTGAAAAATTGTCACACAACACATTTCAGAATTCCAATTTAATTATTGAACTCTGAATCCAGAAAACCTATCCACTTAGCTTCACTATCAGTCAGACAATTGCTCAAGGATGCAACACAGAAGACAAACCAAGACTCTTTTCCCCCTTTCTTTTATTTCCATGACAAATATAAAAATATGTTCTTGCCTGTGTTTGGTCAAGCTTACTTTAACATTTGGTTACTGTTTGTTTTAAAATAAATTGTAGGGCTGCGCATCACATTTGAGAGGTGTTTGGGAGGGCACACTACATAAATGATATATTCCTCATTAAAATATTAAAGCAGTGGATATAGTCCATGCACATGTGGACATATAAGGATAGTCAGAGAATGTCTTCAAAGAACTGACACTGAGGTCTCCAGAGTATGCAGCTGTTTTTGTGCTTAGAAGAGGCATCAGCTCAGGGAACTTTGCAATTGGCCTCTTTCAAATGTCTCGCACAATGCTAATACTTTGTGCAGAAACACCAAAACCACATCCATCTGCAATAATCAAAGTATTTTACCTTGCAACTAAAGTCAAAATAAAAATTATTTTCAAAATTATTTTAAATGTATCCCCTTGTCTAAAGAACTGTCCAGTATAATATTCAATATAAGATGCAATATCATATAAAATTAATTTTGAATATACAAGAGATTTTATTTTATTTATTTGAAAAGTAAATAGACCGTCCCCTCAACGTATCACAACTCTGTGTAATTTAGAAAAATAATAGAAAATGGAAAGGTACAGAATGTAAAAAGGAAGAGCCAGGACACGAAATACTAACTGAAACTGGGTTCATCATCCACTCTGACCTAAAGCCTAGTGAAACAATCAGGTTTTGAAGGCATATTTAAATAAGGTCAAGGTTGGATGTCACGTGAATCTCAGGGGCAATGTTGTTTCAGAGGCCCAATTCTTGCAATTTAAAAACACTTCTAATAGAGTATATTGGATATGTCCAGTTTAATGAAAAGAAGAACTATGGATGACATGATAGCAGTGTTCCGATATTTCAGGGGCTACCACAAAGAAGAGGGAGTCAAACTATTCTCCAAAGCACCTGAGGGCAGGACAAGACGCAATAGGTGGAAACTAATCAAGGAGAGAAACAACCTAGAACTAAGGAGAAATTTTCTGACAGAACAATTAATCAGTGGGGCAACTTGCCTCCAGAAGCTGTGAATGGTCCAACACTGGAAGTTTCTAAGGGATTGGACAATCATTTGTCTGAAATGGTATAGGGCAATGGTGGCGAACCTTTTCGGCACCGAGTGCCCAAACTGGAACGTGTGTGCATGTGTGTGCATATGTGTGCATGTGTGTGTTTTCTGGTGCTCCAGTGCCCATGAAGATCAGCTGGCGCCAGAAATCAGAAGAGCAGCTGGAAACAGTGTGTGTGTCCATTGACAGGGCTCTGTGTGCCATCTCTGGCACGCATGCCACAGGTTCGCCATCACGGGTATAGGGATTCATGCCTAAGCAGGGGGTTGGACTAGAAGACCTCCAAGGTCCCTTCCAACTCTGCTGTTCTATTCTAATTCTAATTCTAATTCTAATTCTAATTCTAATTCAATTCAATTCTATTCTATTCTATCTAAATAATGTACATCCTACATAATTACGTAGTGTACAAAAGTCCCAAAGTCATCAACATTGATTATATAAATTACATTAAATATTCAAAATGATTGTCTTTTTGTTCTAAGCATTTCGTTTCTCATTTGATACCTGACCTTTGACAAAAAGTAACATTTTCTATGAAAATAAATATACATTCATGAAATAAATATAACATATTGCGACTAGCCTATGGTGCCTGACTTTTGGTACATCCTGTATATTATAAT
>JANHGC010001598.1:125938-138885 GCA_027560395.1 Boaedon fuliginosus
GCAGACCCGATGCTGAAAATAGAGCGAATATAGGTAAATATACCCTAGAGTTGGGTGGGAGGGTTCAAAATGTAAAATAATAATAATAATATTTTTTTTTTGTTCTGACCCGAGTATAAACCAAGGGGGACTTTTTCAGCTTATTTTGGGTGCTGAAAAACTCGGTTTATATGGTACTATTACTTTTGCCATCTTGCCACCCCAACCCCAAGCACCTCAGCATTTTGCTCTGCACTGCTAATCAATCCATGCCTGTGCTGTTACGTGTTTCTTGTTTGGTTCTTTTTTGAACATCCTCTCAACTAATTCCAAAAGGATTTCTCCTCAGTTGGTCAGTGACATCTCCCAATCCTCCTCTGTTTTATAGCCATAGCTTATTTATTTATTTATTTATTTATTTATTTATTTATTTATTTATTTATTTATTTATTTATTTATTTATTTTGCCTATTCAGTTATTGCTCCTTATTGGTCCTTGCACGTCCACTCTCTTCTCTCATTATCAGCATTTCCTGTAGTGCCTGAAAGGAAAAGAAAGAAAAAACCTCTGTTTCCTGGTGCCTTTCCAATAACTAGCCAGTTTTTCCATGCTTCCTAATCCTCTAGACAGCTAAATATCATTCAGCTAATTCAACCACATGCTAACCAGTTCCTGATGGTACCACAGGCTCTGATTCAGTTTTCAAGAACATTTTAATACTGCCTGTCCCACTATTTATTCCAGTTTCCTCCCCTCTAGTTGTAACCAGTTATAACCTGTCTAAGGAACCACTTACTGTCTATCAAGGGAATCCACAATTCCCTGGCCCTTCCTTGAGTTATGCATGGATGTTCCCCAAATCTCTGCCAGTATGTATGCTTCATTACATCAAATCAATATAATACTATATATTTTACTTTATTATAGTCTGTAACATCTCTGGTAGCTATCTGGAATAAAACACTGTAAGGATGGCTACTAACTTTTGCAGGCCATTTTTTTTCTGGCTATTCAAATGTAGGTACCATCTCCTCAAAAATTACAATAAATGATTCTATAGTCTCCTATTATGTTAATTCGGAAATTTTAATATCCTTACAGCTTTCTTTGCCATGAAGTAGAGAAAGAGAAACCATTCCCATATCTGTAATAATTTCTGTCATGTCTTTAAATGCCATTAGTAACTTTTTAAACTCTTTATTATTGTATTCTATTGTGTTTTGTACTTTAAAAAAATAAAAGCCACAGTCATTGGGAATCAGGCCTCTATAAATTATATAGATGTAAACAAATAAACAAATCTCCTTTTTAATGTATCATACTCTAAACCTCTACCTAGCACCTATCTTCTTGATGCTGTAATGTTAGTTGAAAGATTTTTACCTAGAAGATATCACAATGAAAAAATGGGATTAAAATTAAGTGCGAAGAAGGTTAAACGAATGGTAACAGGTTGACCATCAACTTTAGGATTGCCAAGGAACATAACAAATTAGGATTAACCATTAATAATAAAGGGACTAGCACTCAAGAAATATGCCAGAGGTGAACATGGTACCACAGCCACAAAAATGTTGAAAAATAGATTTAGATGCTGTTTATTATTATATCTGTATCCACAAAGATCAGAATAATGCAAGCAATGATATTCCCTCTGTCACTCTGTGAATATAAACATTGGACTTTGAAGAAAAAGGATAGTGAAAGTATTGACATTTTTGAACTTTGGTGTTGGAGAAGAACCCTGAGCATACTATGACAGCCATGAAAACAAACCAGTGGATCATTGAACAAGTCAAGGCAGTTCTCACTTGAAGCATAAATGACCAAGCTCAAATTATCCTACCTCAGGCATATTATGCAGAGAGCTAGCTCTCTGAAGCAGCCTCCAAGCTGGGAAAAGTGGTAGAAAGAATAAGAGAATGACCAACTGCAAGGTTGATGGACTAAGTTACGCACTGGAAGAAAACCTGAAAGACTGGACCTTGGACTGATCGTCATGAAGAACATCTACCTATGTGGTCGCTAAAAGCCACCACCAACTTAATATTTCATAATCAAGTTAAAGAGGATATATTCTTTAATTCCTCCTCTATTATATTAGCTTTAACTGGAGATGTTATCATTCCATCAGTCTTCACAATTGTTTCTTGCTAATAACGTGTTGAATATCCAGGTCTGCTCCTAACACTGCAATACTTTCTCTGAATAGACTTCAGAGTTCTGGTGCCAAATTCTTTATTTCTTTTGCTGCACCAAATTTCTTCTGTTATTAATTCATTTTAGCTTTTGGTTAGGTCCATTCCAAATCCTACCATTGCCTCCATTTGTCAGAAAGTGGGGAAAGGGAAAGGAACTTTCCATTCACACTTACTCTCTGTTTTCCTCTAAATAATAGAGACTATGAGAAGTTTTTACAGTTTCTTACTTGTTTCTATCCTTCCCTCACTGCTTCACAATGCTGTTTCTTATCCTAGCTGACATGTCTATTTCATCCAACAGCTTCAGTATTTTCATTTCTGAGACTTGATTTTACCCTAGAGATTACAAGAAGAGAGAACAGGAAGAAGGTTATTCCAGCACATTTGTCAGGCTGTCCCTATCCTTGCTGATATATATGTTGGTTCGTCCTTTCCAAATTCTGAGGTGTTTCCCACCAACAAATTCACTGCAGATCTCTCTTGCAGATCCTCTTTGCTTCTCCTGGACCTCAACTGCAGAATCATCTCTGGCAGTGCTTGGATTCACACAGCACATTCAGGCTATGCAGCACAGACACAATATCAGCAGTGTCCAACAAACACAGCTCTCAAGTGTGTTCATTAAGTAGGAAGCTTGCGACAGTTTCCTTTGTGCTGGTAAAAGGAAAAAATAATCCTTCAACTTGAGACCATGTTATAACACCCCATGCCTATCATAGCCATTTATCCTCCTATATTCTGTTGCATCCAAAGTCGTTAACAAGATTTCCAAAAAGGAAAAAGAAACGCTGTGGATATTTTTAAGAGTTTCTCAAAATAGTCCTAATTGCAATACAGGAGAAAAGATTAGAGGTTTAATTTATACAATTACAGTTAAATAATGCATGTGAAACACTTGGAGAGTATAAATGTTCCAAACAGTTGTCAGGTATTACTGACATCAGGGATAGCTATATTGATCCACTGCTGCAATTACATTAAACAAACGGCATGACTCCCTTCATGCCCAAGTGGATGAGAGGCAGAATCCATGTTTGATGTAAAGAACAAGTGGCTAAAGAGAGAAAGTAAAAAATGCATAGATGAATCCAGTTTTTCTTACAATACAGAGAAAATTAGGACATTGGCTTATATAAATGTAGTGATGGAATAATGCTTTCAAGAGTTGAACATTAAATCAAATTTGGTTAATATTTATTTCTTAGAATTTGTCAAACAGAAACAAGAATAATAATAAAAGAATAAAAATACAATGACAGGGATGATAGGCACGTTAGTGCACTTATGTACGCCCCCTCTACTAACCATTTAAGTATGATGTAAGGTCCACAGAAGTCAATTTGTGACTGAAACTGTGAAAATTTGTAGCTGAAACCACTGAATCAGGTAGAGCATTCCAGACTTTGACAAGTCCTTTACAGAAATCATATTTTTTACAGTCAAGTTTGGAACTATTTAAATTGAGTTT
Organism: Boaedon fuliginosus; assembly: GCA_027560395.1. Lineage (NCBI taxonomy): Eukaryota > Metazoa > Chordata > Lepidosauria > Squamata > Lamprophiidae > Boaedon > Boaedon fuliginosus. The sequence goes on from JANHGC010001598.1 coordinate 129,588, forward strand.
AAAGTGGTTGTTAGTGTGTACAATATTGCAATTAAAACAAAAAAAGTCATTTACAGGTAAAACATTACTATGTATAATTTTGTATGCAATACCTAGGTCTGACTGCAAACCACGCAATTCTAAGTTATCCAAACCAAGAATTTTGAACCCAGTAGCATATAAAGAGATTGTTTCTTTTATTCCTTAAAAATTATTATTGTTGTTGTTGTTGTTGTTGTTGCTATTGTTATTATTATATAAAATACAAAGAAGAGAAGAAAATAATAGGAAATCAAGGGAAGGAAAGGGACTGAGTGTGAGATATAAGGGGAAAGGGAAAAAGAAAGAAAAGGGTCATTGAGTTCCAACTTTTCTTAGCACAGTACAACCTCATGTTTTTTGCTTTATACCTTAATAAATAGCTAGCCATTCCTATAACATCAAATTTTTCTAATCAACAAAACCAAAGTCAAAGTTACATTTTTTTTTCTTCACAAGCACAAATTGCAGAAGTGATATCCAAATGAATATTAATTTTCCTCTCTGAATAAAATAACAATTTAACCATTCCTGCTTTGTCTTCCTTGCTATGGAAATAATGTGTATTTCTATTTGCACCTGATAATCTTTGTAAACTGTCACCATTTTTATTTACAAAATTTATTGTATTCTTTAAAACTCATTGACCTTACTGAAAAAAAAAGGGGGGGGGAGCTTTGAAGTACTATTTTAAAAAGAAGAAGAAAAAAACGTTTTTTTCTTTTCTCTCTTTAAATCAAAACTTTCTAATATGTCTTTTTCTTTGACTTCTTAACAAAGAAGCTTTAAACTTCAATATTAAGTTTAGATCCCTCCCTATAAACTGCCTTTATAGAATAATATTTTTTTCTTTTATAAACATCCTTTTTAAGACAGTTTTTCTTTAAACGCCGCCTCGAGTTCCCCCTTTGGGGTGAAGAGAGGCAGGGTATAAATTTAATAAATAAATTTAATAATAAATAAATAAACTGGTACATCATTTTCTATACATTTCTCTTAATACAGGTACTCTCAAATACATTTACAATATCTTTTGCCTACTTTAATAATTACTTAAGCATTATATATATGCTTATTATATGTGCAAAAAAAATACATTATCAAATTTAGGGTTAAACCTTTCTTTCAGTTACACATATCAAGCGCAGAAAAATCCAGTTGGCTCATTAAGTTTAAGTCACTCCAGTTTATCTTCATGAAGTAAAATATTTTTCTTCTCTGGAAATTGTATCATAGGCCTTTCTTTTTATCACGAGATCCTCAACCTTGTTAATGTCTTTAGAGAAAAAGTCTTGATGCTCTTCTTTCAGTTGTGTTGAGAGGCTCATATTTGAACCATAATAGTGAAAATAAATATCAGGTTCTTCCAAAGCCGCAATAAACTTCTCTGCATTTTCAGCTACTTGTAAAGCTGCCTCAGCAGTTTGGTAACATTCACCTTATGTTTGCATCTTAGAAGTAATTTGAGAGGATTTTTTTTATCAGAGAACAACAAATTGGCATATTTTATTTAGAGATCTTTCAATTATATCTCTAATAGCTTGCTTTACCATCTTGGCTTCCTCTTTTAAGCAGGATCAGAAGATTTTAGCCACCTACCGCAAAGAAGATTACTATAATAGTAAACTGAAAGCACAGTTTTCAGTCTTTATCTTTCTCAATCAGCTTCCCCACCATCACCACAATTCCTTATTTGGCTTGCCTTAGCAACCTTCTTCTTTGTTCTTCAAGACAAAAGAGATCTCTAAAATGCCGCAGGTCTTCAAAAAGGTATAGCAGGCTGTTGCTAGAAAGAATCTCTTTTGACTTAAGAAAGAATAATAGTTGTTGAAGGTGATTAAGAAGAGAAAGGCACAATTTACTGTCCATTTGAAAGATGAATTTCAAAGTTCTTCAACCCTGAACAGATTGCAGACCCTCCCTCCCAGCTTTAGCATGCAGATAGCTTCACATTTCAACTCCAGAAACCATGGGGTTGTGGGAATGGGAAGGAATTGGCAGATCCTTTCTTTTGCAGCCTTTTGTGTATCAAACAGTTTTTCATCAGCAGAAAGCACCCAACGCTTTGCTGCTGAGCTAGATATCATTTTGCAAAGAGAGCTTTTTGTGTTTTTTAAGCAGATGTTTTTCATATAAAAAGAGTATTGAGGTCAGGGCAACAAAAAGTGATAGCACTGCTTTACACCATGCTGATGATAACACACTTAGAATACTGCATCCAGTCTGGTCCCATGATACAAAAAACATGTGAGACATTGGAAAGTGTGCAGAAACGAGCAACAAAGATGATAAAGGTCTGGAGGCTAAATCATATGAGTAACAGTTGAAGGGCCTAGGGTATTAACCCATCAAAGACAAGGATTAGGAGGGACATGATAACGATCTTCCAGCACTTGAGGGGCTACCACAAAGAAGAAGGGATTGATTTATTTTCTAGGGCACCAGAGGACAGGCCAAGAAATAAAGGGTGGGAGCTTATCAAAGAGAGATGCAACCTAAAAGTAAGGGCATTTTTTTAACAGAGAAATCAATGAATGGAATAGCTTGCCCCTGGGATTGTGGGTGTTCCATCACTGGAAATTTTCAAAAATAGACTGATCCACCATTTGACTGGTATGGTACAAGACTCCTGCCTTGAGCAGGGGGTTAGACTAGAAGACCTCTGAGGTTCCTTCCAACTCTATGATTCTGGTATCGTCTATCTTCACATTAAGAGTTCACCTGGTTCTGTCCACCTGGTTCTTAATCTACTTTCTCCCTGCCCCCACTGACCTGGTGAATGATTTCATATCTAAAAATGAAGTCTATCTCTGGTCTACTTTTGTATCCATTGGGTTAATAAAAGTAATTACTCCTGTGAGCAAATCTTCTTGGTTTTTAGAGAAAAAATCAGTGAACAGGGTTTTTTTTTTCTCTTGAACTAGCAATGTCTCTGATGAATCTCTTTAAGCACTGACTGCAAATTTGCTGCAGGGAACACAGTTGTCAGTCTTCCTCATACCGTTTTCTTTTTATTGGTTACTAGGAGCTCACTTAAGCAAAAAGGGAAATTATGCTCCCATAACAATGCAGAATCAAATCACATTTATTTCACAGCTCTGTCAAAGACTTTAGAGACAGAATGAGAAATCTAAGCAGCAGTGGGACTTATTGGTGTCTTATTTGAAGAGTGCAGCTTGTAATGTACTAACATGAAAAGGGCTCTTGCAAAAAATAAAAAAGAACTAGCAAAGGAAAATCCTTACCTATTGTGAATTCAGCCCCCCTCCCCAAAACACACCTAGACTTTATTTTGAATATATCCTTTGATTAAAATTCATTGTTGTCACATAAAATAAATTGCCTCCTTTTCTTGTAATATGACCTGAAATTGCTTCTAACTGAATACAATATGAACTCTAAACATTCACAGCCTTTACCATGACACATCCAATCACATCAGAATTCTCTGGCAGAGCTGCCAAGATTTTCAGCTGTTGTCATTCTTATTCAAGCTTAGAAGTACAAAAAACCCAAGTTTAGGCAGACAGTATTATATAAAGTATCTCTCACATCAAGGAACCAACAGAAACGATATTTCAGCATATCCTAGATCTTTATTCAATTGCGGTTTCATTGGTAAGAATTAATGGTATCCTTTATGCAACTTTTTGTATTTTATTGCAAAAAGATGTTTTTGTTAAAGATTTCATTCATTCATTCATTCATTCATTCATTCATTTATTCGATTTATACCCCGCCTCACTTCCCCAATCAAGGGGAACTCGAGGCAGCTAACAACAATTTAAAAATTACAGTATTCACAATAAAAACAACAATCACACATCCGAGGGTGGGGGAATATCAATTCCAGGCCTTCCACCAGAGCCAGGTCTTTACGGCTTTACAGAAGGCCAACAAGGTGGAGATGGTCCTGATCTCTGCCGGGAGCTGATTCCAGAGGGTTGGCACTGCCACAGAGAAGGCTTTAGCACTGGGACCCACCAGCCAACATTGTTTGGCTGATGGGACCCGTAGCATGCCAACTCTGTGGGACCTAACTGGGCTCTGGGAGGCATAAGGTAGCAGAAGGTGGTCTCGAAGGTACCCCGCTCCTAAGCCATGTAGGGCTTTAAAAGTTGTCACGAGCACCTTGAATTTCACCCGGAAGACCACTGGAAGCCAATGCAGCTCGCGGAAGATAGGTGTTATATGGGTGCACCGAGGTACACCCTCAATCACTCGCGCTGCCGCTTTTTGGACCAGTTGAAGTCTCCGAGTGCATAATACAACTGCTGTGCCAACTAGCATCCAAATTAATATTCTGGATACAGTGAGTATATGTGGATAAGAACAATTTTTGTAATTGGTGTGGTATAACTTAAATGAACACTGTAAGTTATTAATCAAGAGAGAATAAATCTACTATTAAATGTAAAGGTTTCCCTTGCACATACGTGCTAGTCGTTCCTGACTCTAGGGGCAGTGCTCATCTCCGTTTCAAAGCTGAAGAGCCAGCAGTATCCGAAGACGTCTCCGTAATCATATCGCTAGCATGACTAAACGCCGAAGGAGCACGGAACGCTGTTACCTTCTCACCACAGGTGGTCCCTATTTTTCTACTTGCATTTTTACATGCTTTCGAACAGCTAGCTTGGCAGAAGCTGGGACAAGTAACGGGAGCTCACTCCGTTATGCAGCACTAAGGATTTGAATCACCAAACTGCCGACCTTTCTGATCAACAAGCTCAGCGTCTTACCCACTGAGCCACCGCGTCCCTAAATTAAATTAGCAGAAAATGTAAAAATAAAATGTTTACACATTTCTATTACTCTAATCCCAAAGCACTAAAAACAAGCAAGCTATTACTTGTCCCATTTAGCCCAACTTAATGCCACAATGCTGTTTTTAGTTAGCTAGACTTGGCCTATGAGTTTTTTTAAAATCAAAAAGAAAACTATGTATTATTTATCAATGTAAATATCTATTGTCTTGTAGAAGTTGCTGCTGATTTGTTTGCAGAATTGCATAACATTTTTACTTTTGTTTTCTGTTTTACTTAGTTTGTAGACTACGGTATTCTAATTTTTAAATATTTTAATGATAATGCTAATTGGGGCAAAATTTAAAAAGAATACTGGATAGATGCAATCTAATATTGGTGAGTGCATTCTGATTTAAATGTTTATACTTATTTATTTAATTTATTAATTACACTTTTATGCCACCCAACTCCCAAAGGACTCTGGGCGGCTTACAACATAGCAATAGCACTTAGGTTTTATATACCATTTATCAGAGCTTTACAACACTCCCCAAGCAGTTACAAAGTCAGCATATTGCCCTCAAACAATCTGGGTCCTCATTTTACCAACCTTTAGAAGGATGGAAGGCTGAGTCAACCTTGAGCCTGGTGAGATTTGATCCGACAACCTGCTGAACAAGTCAGCAGAGATAGTCTGCAGTGCTGCATTTAACCACTGCATCACCGAGGCTTATTATCCTATATAAAACAAGCATCTCCATTATTTGATTCAGTTATCTTCTCTCATTGTCTGAAATACCAAACTGAAATCCTGAGTAATGAAGATGTTTGAAATACAAACATATATTAATTTTGGATGATAATTTAAGACTTTCCTTAGCATTTCATTCTGTGATTGCTTCTGAATCGCTCTTATATCATAAAAAGAATTTGCCTCTGGAATGATACAAGTTTATGGCAGAAATTCTTATATTTAGTAACATAAATGTATAAATTGTTATTATTTCTTCAATCCTTAGTTTATCACAAAAATGTTATTGCTTTGATATTTAAAAAAGCTTAAAACAGCCCAAACTGAATACTATGTTTAATTGACAAATAAAATTTATGTAGGAAACAAAAATGTTAAACCTACTTAATTTGTTCTGCTTGCTGATTATTTTTCTTCTTTCTTGGAGGCTTTTTCTTCTTGGGTTTATTGGCATTTTGATTGTTCTGTTTGTTGTTCACACCAAAATGTCCTGCAGATATATCACTCTGTAGCAAGTTTACCAACAATGGACTTGTTAATGTGACATCTTTGTTGACAGGAAAACCTGGATTTTGTGCACAGGAAATCTGATTCCCATTTTGGGTTCCACTAAAAGGGGCATTGTAAGGCAACCCATGCCCAGCAAATTGGCTTCCTGGTGTGTTGCTGTTTCCCTGCATTCCTTGCAAGTGCGGAGGTACTATGTTTCCTTGTTGCATAGAAACTTCAGGTAGCATTTGTGACAAATTCACATCACTGTTGGCTGTAGTGGTGGTATCACCCAGTTGTTGAGATATATGAGGGCCAGGTCCTGTAGGCCTCAAAACCTGTCCCTGAATCCCCATTACCTGAGAAGGATTATTATTTACAGAGCTCTGTTGAGTCATCATCTGCCCTGTGAACTGCACCATATTTCCCTGCAAACTGGGAGTTGGTCCTCTCATAATCTGAGCTGGCCCCGTCATAACATTAGACTGGCTTTGAGTATTGAAGGGCTGTTTATTTCCTTGCATTTGATTGGTCATCATCTGCTCCATCATTGAATTTTGCTGCAGCAGCACCTGGCCTTGAGGTCCCATAATCTGATTATGTGCACCCATCATTTGTTGGCCTTGTTGGGGAATCATTTGTTTGGGTGGAGTCATCTTTTGTTGTGATGGACCAAGATTTTGATTTTGAGAAGCTACCATCATCTGGCCTTGTGGCATGAGTTGAGCTCTAGAAAGTATCATCTGATTTTGTGGATTTAGAGACCCCTGGGGCTGTATGTTAACCATCTGTCCTTGAGAGGATATTATTTGTTGGTGCATGCCCATTAACTGAGATTGTGGTCCTTGTGGAGGTTGTCCCTGCATGTTGCTTATATTAACTTGTGGAACTCCATTGGCATTTGTCTGCTGACTGTTTACATTCCCATGAAGTCCAATTAAGTTGGTCGGCATCATGTTTGATGGGCCATGTTGAACTTGTAATTGATTCTGGGGAGGACCATTTCCTTGACCACCTTAAAAATTGTATTTAAACTGAATTAATACAAGTACATGTAACTTAAGAAAACAATATCCATTCAATATTCATTATACTGCTAAACAGCCAGATCTGAAATATATAGTAGGAGCATTGAAATAAAATATATTTCTAAAATTTATTTACTACTAATATTTGTATTAATAACACAAAATGAAAATATGCAGCTTTAAAATGCAACAGATGGGTCAACTGGGGAAAACTAAAAAAAATCTTTAAAACCAAATAACGGAATGCAATGAAACCAATGAATTATTTGCATTTATCTTCTTTACTTTATAAATTGACAGTTATACATTATACAGTATAGTACAAAATGTTTTGTTTACAACTGTAAATGACTGTTAATCACAGACAATAGTAGCCAAAACTACATCTCCATTATAGTAGCTGCCACTCTTAGAAAACAAACAATCCAATAAAATGTAACAGACCTGTATGCTGCACACTTTGACTTGCTTGCAGTTGGGTTGTGCCACCATTTGCAGGCGTGCCTGGTGCTATAGAAGGCACCTGACTTTGCATGAAATTTTGATTTGGCTGCCCTGTAGTAAAGCCAGTTGGAAGACGTTTGGGCATTCCTGAATAGAAAAAGAAATGCTAATTTGAAGATTTTTATTAATATTAACCAATATAATTCTATTACTAAGAGAAGAAAAAGAATGAAAAGGCATCCAGAAGGTAAGCTATAAAAACAGTATCTGCCTAGACAAAAATTTAACAAGTAATAATAATTGCTTTTAGTACTGAAAGAGGAACCAGGTAGTGGGTTCAACATATTAAGATATATAGAAAGAATGTAGATTATCACAATCTCATTAGAATATAACACACATTTACAGTGAGGGAAGTAAGTATTTGATCCCCTACTGATTTTGTCCGTTTGCCCTCTGACAAAGAAATGACCAGGCCATAATTGCAATGGTAGGTTTATTGTAGCTGTGAGAGACAGAATAACAACAACAACAAAAACCCTGAAAAACCCAGTACCCAAAAGTCAGAGGTGGATTTACATTGTAGTGAGGGAAATAAGTATCCGATCCCCTATCAACCAGCAAGATTTCAGACTCCCAGGTGTCTGTTCACTATATGTAGGTAACGAGCTGAGATAAGGAACACCCTCTGTAAGGGAGTGCTCCTAATCCCAGCTTGTTACAGTACCTGTATAAAAGACACCTGTCCATAGAAGCAATCAATCAATCAGATTCTAACTTCACCACCATGCCCAAGACCAAAGAGCTGTCAAAGGATGTCAGGGACAAGGTTGTAAACCTGCACAAGGCTGGACTGGGCTACAAGACTATTGCCAAGCAGCTTGGTGAGAAGGTGACAACAGTTGACACGGTAATTCGCAAATGGAAGAAACACAAAATAACTGTCAATCTCCCTCGGTCTGGGGCTCCATGCAAGATCTCACTTTGTGGAGTTGCAAAGGTCATGAGAATGGTGACAAAGCAGCCCAGAACTACATGGGGGGAACTTATCAATGATCTCAGGGCAGCTGGAACCAGTCACCACGAAAACAATTGTTAACACACCACACCATGAAGGACTGAAATCTTGCAGTGCTTGCAAGGTCCCCCTGCTCAAGACAACACATCTACAGGCCCGTCTGCAGTATGCCATTGCACATCTGAATGATCCAGAGGAGAACTGGGTGAAAGTGTTGTGGTCAGATGAGACCAAAATCGAGCTCTTTGAAATCAACTCAACTCGCCCTGTGTGGAGGAGGAATGCTGACTATGAGCCCAAGATTCCTCATATTTGGGTTTGTACAGCCATTCTTTTGATATTAATTTGTTTCCAAATAATCTAGGCTGGGTTCACATAACAAGATAATGCCCAAAGAAATAAGCTATGTTGTGGCTCAGCGTGAAGTCTTGGATCTCATATCAAAATAGTTTTTTTAAAGTAAAGGTCTAACCATAGACCTACTTTCACCTAGATTAGCATTTCCAGAATAATATTTTTTGGAACTTGCCCAGTAGTGTTGATAATTTTTCCATAAAAGTACCAGTTAATTCAGTTACGTTTTCAGTTGCTCAAGCCACCATCTAACCACGGTTCAAAGCCTGTCAGATTATTTGATAATATGTCTACCGGTAGTGAGAATCCCTATCCTCTACTACCAGTTTTTAGCCTAACGCTTCTGGATGGAATTTAGCAAAATCTAGGCATTTGGCATCACTGGTTCAGAGTGTTTATAAACTAATATTTATAAAACCTCACACATAGAATATATGATATTGCAATTTCA
>JANHGC010001598.1:164141-179200 GCA_027560395.1 Boaedon fuliginosus
GTTGAGCCTGAGCCTATTGGTCCCCATCCAGACCTTTACATCCTCCAGACACTGGGACATCACCTCGGTGGCATCACTAATTTGATCAGGGGCAGAGATATATAACTGGGTATCATCAGCATACTGATAGTACGCTAGCCCATGCCGTCGGATGATCTCACCCAGCGGTTTCATGTATATGTTAAATAGGAGGGGGGGGGGAGAACCAAGCCCTGAGGAATTATTGCAGATATTACTAGAAAGTATTAGGTTATATTTTATGGTCCACTGTAGCCGTAAGCTCAAGATAACACTAGATAGCACTTTGATTTTAAAAATCCATAAAATTGAGTCTGATTCATTTGATGAATTTTTTGACTTACAAATCTAATAGGCAGGCTCCATTAGGTTCGTACCTTGAGGACTACCTGTACAGCTCTATAGTGCTTTGCAGCACTCTTTGAATGGTTTACAGAGTCAGCATATTGCCCCCCAACAATCTGGATCCTCATTTTACTGACCTCAGAAGAATAGAAGGCCTGAGTCAATCTTGAGCCCTGTCAGGATCGAACTTCAGACTGTGGGCAGTGTCACAATGTAAAATAAATAGTCCTCAACTTACAACCACAATTCAGCCCCCAAAATTTTTTGCTAAGCAAGACATTTTTAAGTAAGGTTTGCCCCATTTTATGACCTTTCTTGCAACAGTTGTGAAGTGAATTACTGCAGTTGCTAAGTTAGTAACAAAGTTGTTAAGTGAATGTGGCTTCCTATTGAGTTTGCTTGTCAGAAGGTTGCAAAAGGTAATCATCTGACCCTGGGACACTGCAACCGTCATAAATATGAACCAGTTGCCAGGTGTCCAAATTTTTGATCATGTGACCACATAGATGCTATAATGGTTGTAAGTGTGAAAAATGGTTGTAAGTTACTTTTTCAGTGTCATTGTAACTTTGAATGGTCACTAAATGAACTGTTCTAAATTGAGGACTATCTGTACTACATTTTAATGACTAAACCACCTACATGGATTGTAGGAATTATAAAAATTAAAAAGTACCCCAACCTTCTCAAATTGGAAATACAAAAAACAATACTGTGTGAAAAATGTGTTTATTTAAAGGTATTTCAAAGTGAATAAAACACAACAGATATAATATTAATAGAAAGTTTTATTTAATTTGTCACTCTGTTCCCATAGTGATTAAATAAATGCATATGCAATATGTGAACTCAGCAATGTCTTCTTAATCAAGTTTCTCATCCTTCATGTTGGGTGACATCATAATTAGATATGTCCAAGACAAATGATATGAAATTTGCTATAACAAGATGTTTCATACTGTCTCACAGCCTCTTTATAGTGTTCGGAAAAAATTGGAAGAAATACCTTGCACAAATGCAAGTTCCAAAGGAAGCAGTGAAAGGTAGCAAAGCAAAGAAGGTCACTTGAAGTGAGAATCTTTGTTTGAATCAATCACTGTAGCTTGCATTCCATAGTTTAACTATGAACTTTGTCAAAAAGATTTTATTGCTTTTGAATCTCTTACCAAGTTTTTTTATCTTGATGATGTGATTATTGCCAGATATTTTTGATTACCTTCAGGTAATGAATTTGGTGTTCACTTTGAGTTAATCTTTCATACTTCATCCTATGCACATTGATTCATATGTTCCATTGGGTTCATTCAACCTCATTGACAGGTGTATTTAAAGGCTTTATGACAGGTTAAGTGTAGTGACTCATCTGTCTCCATTCTCTCTGACTGACAGGCTTATTCATGCCTATGGCAGGCATTCTTAATCTAACCTGAAATTGTCATAAATTTCCTGGGATCTTTTGCATAAAAATAATGCTAGCACTTGAAGTCCTTTCTGAAGAATCTTTGGTTTGTGGTTGATTAAATGCCAAGAATAAAGATCAATCAATGCTAGAATATTATTGTCTAATGAGTTGGCTCTAATTCACTAGGGGTTCTTTCTTATTTTTTTTTTAGTTTTCCCAGCCTTCTCAACATAGGATCATCATTATTTTCCATAAGTCCTTGCTGATTTGCAGCACCTCTTGCAACATAAAGTTCTTTTAAATATGCATATATTTTTGTAAGAGGCCATAAGAATGGGCATCTAGCATTTTAAATGGTGTGTAGAAAAGTAATTTGCATGAAGCTATGTGCTTAACAGACTCTGGCGTGCACACAATTCTTTCTGCAAATGGCAGCTATTACTGGAAGAGTCATGAATATGCATGCTTGGCTTGCAATTTTTACCCACACTGTTTATTGCCACAATACTACTTCTTCCAGTTTCTGCAGTTATATTTTGCACTTGCATGGTAAATTAGAATTTGGAATGCATGTATATTTTGGATACATCCTGTTGTTTTCTCAGAATAAATACATGAATAAATTCATTCAATGTAACTTTTTTTACTCACGGAAGAAATCCATGCTACAGATAACAGAAAGAACACTAAAAGATAGACTTGTAACACTTTTGACTTCAGGCCTTAGTTGGGTAACATATAAAATCTGCGGTGTTGGAATAGTCTAATATATATAGACATATAGAAGCCCAAATGTCCTTATATTGATTATATATATAAAACAGAGTGTGGGTGTGTATGTGTGTGTTTGTACGTATGTGCCCTATATGCTCCTCCATGCCTGCACCAATCCCCACGAAATCTGCCACACATACCTTGCCCTCGAAAGACTAAGACTGTGGGGGTCAAACATGTTGTGGACGTGTCTGTGCTCCTAAACAGGCTGGCAAAGTGCCAACCCCCATCAACACTGACCACCAAGTGAGTACTGTGCATGTGCAAGGGGCTCTGAGTGCCACTAAGGTGCATGTACAGGGGGCTCTGAGCTGCAAGACAGTACAGCGCACAGTGACAATGGGAGCCAGCCCAGTGTTGCCCTGGCCAGCAGCGAGAATCTGGGCGGCCGCTGGGCAGCTGCAGGAGGTGGCAGGTGGTCCATGAGATAGGCCAGGCAAACCAGCAGGCAAGCAGGGATGGCTGGTGGCAGAGATAATCAGGGCACAAATATGATGTGTGAGGTCTCTTCTCCCCACCCCCTGCTTTCTCCCCTCAGCAGCGGCGGTTATAGCAGCGGCAGGAGGCAGCGGCAGCAGAAGGAGAAGTGGCTGGGGAGGGTCAGAAATGTTGCATTTGGAGGAGCCAATGGCCTTTGATGCTGAGCTCTCTCTCCTCCATCCTGGTCAAGGTTGTGAGGAGGACACCCAAGGAAAGGCATGCATTGCCGGGAGACCGCAGGGCACAATCGGGGGAGCTAAGCGCACATGCTTGGAAGAACAGGATGAGGGTACGCAGCCCCTTCCCCTCCCCAAGCCTTTGCTATGCATCATTCAGTCTCACTGTACTGCGCATGTGCAGTAACGTGCAGCTGCAGAGGCTGAGTGGCGACGGAGGCAGCAGAATGGGGGAGGCAGCGGCGAAAGTGGCAACGGGGCGGTAAGCAGAACGACAGGAACAGCTAGCCACTGCAAATGGCAGACTGCCCTCCCGGGTGGGTCTCCCATTGCTGTCATGAAGATAAATATCTGGGCAGTGCTGGGTAATCAGCTAGTTGATAATATATTGGATAGTACAATTCTTTATAAATTATTCCCTATAATTTTCAATACTGTATCTAACTTGGTAAAATCTAGCAACCATTAGTAACAATTGCTATAATAATAATAATAATTTATTAGATTTATACCCCACCTCTCTTCACCCAAAAAGGGAACTCGAGGCGGCTATGTGCTTGTTATTTTGCAAATTGCTTACTAAATCTAGTTTTAGAGTTCTAAAATACTCAGGACCCTCAACCCATAATTGAATATTAAAAGGTGTCAAAACTAAATATATGGCTACAATACTGTGCACATTTGAGTAAATAATACTTATGTGACAATTCAAAAAATCTATAATCATAGTAATTGATCTAAAGTTCATTGTGCTTGTTGACTGTTGTTAAGAGATGGGTATCATCTTGAGTTTTGGAGGTCTCATTTAATGTTTGAGGGAAACCACATTAAATGGAAGAGACATTTCATATTGTCAATAAAATGTGTTGCTTCTCCGTATTGGGGAGAATAGCTTGTAGGGAGGGAAAGCATTTATCTTAAGCTACATCCTGAGAGTTATGTTTTCTGCCTCAAAATGAGAGAAGACGATGCTTCTGATAAGAACACATTAACTTTTAGGCATTGGACAGCTCATTGTTTTCTAAGAGAGTCTGCTGGTCCAGTTAGATAATTCTTCTTGAGGATTAGACTGAACATCATTATGTGCTATTTTATGAAAGTGGTTCAATTTCTTTCAAACTGTCCTCTGCTGCCAATTGTGGTCCCTACTGAGATCCACAAACTTCTTCTATAATTGAAAAACTGCACGGAAGACTAGACTCTGGCTGAGGTTTTGAAAACTAAAACTGACTGATGATTTTTTAAAAACCAACTCTAGATTCATTTCCCTGCCTTGACCATTCTCTCTAGAGCCCAGATCTATTGCAGTTCCAATCTTTAAGAAAGGAACTAGAAACACTCACAACTAATTTCTGTCCAATTATCCTTCTAAGTATTGTCAGCTGTACCAACAGACATCTTTACTGGAAACTGAGTGACTAGCTGATCCAAGGTAGTTTGGGTTCAGGAGCAAACCAAATAATTTATTAGAGATGATCTAGTAGAAAAATATTCTTAATATCAAGAGATATTCAATGAGTTACTTTTATTAAAGATAACTTTTGAGTCGATTAACAGAAATAGGTTCTAGGCAAAGCCTGCATATCCTTTATCCACTGAAGCGTTCCATTTAGAACTTCACAAAATCACCTAAATTATTATTTACTTGATTATTTATGTATTCATTTATTTATTTGCTGCCTCAATCCTTTACTGCTATTGTGTTTATGAATGTTGCTGGATTTTATCTGCATATTCTGATCTATGCCCATAAAATCTTTTTTAAGAAAGAAAAAACTTCTGGAGGAAGAAATGGTAGATTGAAGATGGTGGTACCACAAAAGGTGGGATTAATGACCATGAAGAAGAATGAAGAGTTGGTGAGTAAATGGGTTCTTCAACCTCTAGAGACAAAAAGCTGGAAGATTCCCTACAAGTGCTCCAGACAATTGTACCTCATGAGGAAACCACAAGACAATGGTGTCTGGAGGTTTTGAACCCTGGGAGACAAATAGCCATCTTGCTCAAACTGTGGTTGGTACCTTTAAAAGGACACTAAGTTTGCATACTTCCTTCTCTAATCACATTTGGAAATTGATTGTCAACTACTTTTTCACAAGTTTTATACCACAAGACATAAATAGTTGACACTTAAAGTGAATCTACAAATGACAGACTACAAGAATGAGATGGAAAAAGTTGTCTTATTGGAAATACAAAACAGATCATTTGACAGTTTAAAAATTAAAAGGAATCACAAATAGTAAATCAAAATAGTGACCTAGATAATTCTTATATATTGGATTTACCAAAGTGGTTCTTAAAACTTAGATTAATCTTGTGAGAAGGAGCAAAAACAAATAAAAAGAAATAAAGTACTATGACATTATTTGAATTGACTAAAAATTAAAATTGTTAGAAGCAAAAGGAAGAAATATAAAGTTGGTTTATTTGATCAAAGTTGTTATTTCTGGCAATTCTTAGGACTTTTGTTGACACCAGGACTGAAATCATGATGGAATTGTTTATAGAGAAGAGATGGGATATGGGATGAAGCGATCATTGGTTATAAATTAAGAGGAAGTAAAAAGTTAGTAAAGTTATTTATGTTATGATAAACAATATTGTTTATATTGTTACTAAATTATTTATATTTATAAAGAAATCATTCTTTCTCTACATTTTTTCTTTGCACTTTTTACTCTTTTTTCTTCTTTTAGCTTGTATTATTTTAGTAATGCAATTATAATCTTTAACATAATCATTTTAACAAAAATACCCCCTGCTTTGTTGAGACAGAGTGTGGCCTATCTCATTTGATATTTGAGACTGCATGGCAGCCAACAGTTTCAATAAAAAGCTCAAAAGCACAACATGAGGGCAATAGCTAAGAAAAGTTGGAAGATGAAGTCCAGACAGCTAAAAGTTGCCAAGGTTGAGAAACCCCGTATACAGAAAAGTAGATAATTAAAGAAAGTTCCCATTGATAAGCACTACAGTAAAACAAAATTATATAATTAAAAATATTCTCAAATGAATTAACAAATGTTTAAGGAAGTCAGTGCAATGAAATTGCAAGTCTGTTTTTTTCTTAATAGAGTAGAAGGAATACTCTTCCAGGTTTTTTTTTTTGTTATTGTGTTTGAGTAAAATGAATTTCCTTTTGTCTTCAGAATAGCTCTTCAAACATTAAGTGAACATGTAGAAATAGAATCACATCTATTACCTACTTCCTTAAGCTTTCCATTTTCAATTGAAAATAAACAGATTTGCACCTGGATAGGATCTGTTAATAAAACTGTGGCCTGCAAAAGCAGGACTTTTATTCATCTTCAGTGTGTAATTCCTATATCTTGTACTAAGCATGTGGGGAAGGATCTATTTCTGTGCTTAAATTTCTGTACATTCCACAAAGTATATTTTTTCACTAAGAGAAATACTAATATGTACTAAACACTACCTAAACAGAAATAGTTATATATTTAAAAATGTTCCCATAATAAATTGAGAACAGCAGCATAAATATGAAGGAAAGAGCCTGTTTAGTAAATTGTCTTTTAACAACTGACTGTTTTCCTAATGATTCACAACTAAGCCTAATGAAAACTACCAGTAATTTGAAGGCAATTGTGGAATCTCTATGTGTATGTATGTGCATGCGCGTGTACATACTCATACACACATTTATACTTGCATTGGAAAAATCTTGATATAGCCTTATTGAATGACTTTCCCATTCTGGATAGGAGCCTTCAGTGTCGTGCATGAATTCTATCCTTATTTATTTTATTTTATTTTTTAATTTCTTTTTAATATTCCTCCTTTTTTCTGTATCTGTAGTTGACTTTTTAAAACATTAGAAATATTGAGAGATTAAGTGTTTTTAAGCAATGTTACTAATAATTTAGATAAATAAAAAGTTTTGCAAGCATTATTCTAATGGGTATATTAGGAGGGGATTTGTTTAATTACTACTCCAAGTTAATAAAAGAGAGATATGCTTGGCAAGATATCAGTTGTAAGCATGTAAAATTATAACTGGCTCATTGACTTTTCTTATCCTGCTGCCACCTAGAGCCTTCAGATTGGGCAATTTACAAACATTTAAAATAAACAGACCACCATAAACAGACTACAATAAAACTATTCAGTGCAAAATGACAATAAATCTGCTTGAGTCTTTTCTGCACATGAAATTATTTCTCTATAAATGAAAACAATCTAGAGAGCAATAATAGAGACCAAGAAGAAGAAGGTCCAATTTTCTGCAGGAAAAATAGCTTAATTCATAACTCCAATCCAGAACTGAATGATATTACATATTGTATCAAAACATTTGAAATGGCACCTTCAATATGTTGAACTTGCCAACTATCTACCATTAAGTTGATGCCATCTCTCCTCAGGGCAGAGAGGATGATAAACGTTAATATTACTTGAGATATGAGAAAGAGCAGTTACAATTAAATATGTGTATTGTTACAAATTATTTTACTCAAAAGGAAATTTTGAGAATCTTAAGCATATTATTTTCCATTCATGTATAATATTTTATTTATTTATTTATTGGATTTATATCCTGCCTCTCTTCACCCCTTCAAGGGGAACTCGAGGCAGCAATAATTGAGAAAGGAGTGAGATCACTAAAGTACCAGAAATAAATATATTAAAAAACTTTTTCTGCTTGATCCTCAAGATACTGACATGAAAGCCCTCTGCATTATCAAAGTACCATTTTCTTTCTTCACTGATGAATAGAGTAAGTACAACTAACAACAGGAGTGGGCTGCTACAGGTTCACACAGGTTCAGGTGATCCTCTAGCTAAAGGTCTGCCCAGTTTAGCAAACCCGTAAATCCCACCCTTGGCTGCCCCCTCCAACCCCACTCCTCCAACCCCTCCCTGAGGAGTCTTCATGGAGCCTGTTTTGGTGCCAGGTAAGTACAGGGCCTGTGCGAGGGCTCGGGGGAAGGTGAAAAACAGGCCTCCTGGAGGCTCTGGAAGGCCGGAAATGGGCTTGTATCTGGCCTCCGGAGGCCTCTGGAGCCCAAGGAGGCCATTTTCACCCTCCTGGAGGGTCAAGGAAAGCCTACGGAGCCCAGGGAGGGAAAAAATGCCCCCCTCCCACTGCCATGATGCAGGAGGCCGACTAGGCCACGCCCATCATGGCCGCACCCACCCAGCAACTGGGCAGAGAACCGGTTGCTAAAATTTTTGGAGCCCACCCCTGACTAACAAGCATGCTTGAATGATATGTTAAATCCATGTTATATTGAAATCAGCTATGCATAGGATGTCAGGTACTGTGTTAGCTGCCTGATTTACTCTAAGAAGTTAGGCAAACAAACTACCTTAAAAGAAAAAAAAGCACACACATCTTTATTTCAGTATGTGTTTATCCATGTAAGGAAAACCATCAAAAAAACATTCTTACAAACAGCAAAACTGTTCCAGAGATTGAAGATAAGGAAATTTATTAATTGCTATCAGTATCAGCCAATAGGCATCTTTCCTAGAAATATGTATTTCTATGCAAATTCAAACTCATGGAACTGTGTTTGATTGTTGGGGTTTTGTTTCTTTTTATTAAGAACCTGGGTGAAAATAGACATATTCCTTGAACAGTGAATCTTCCACTAACACTGTCAAAATGGTACATTTTCAGTATCAATTGTTTGTTTCTTAAATATTTCCTGTGCTCAATTTAGAATTATTTCACTGTGGTGCATCAGATAGTTGGACTAGCTATCAAAATTAAACTTATTCCCTGTGCTGCTATTATAATAATGCCTGAGATTTTTTATAACTCAAGATCATAATGAACAAAAATTCTAATTACTGTGCTTTATCTTGATCAGGCTTCATTGTTTTAGTACAGAATTGCAGAGGGGACTATGTAGCAATGTAAAAACCCATAGAAACACCACTTGTTCCACATTATGGGGAATGATAAAGGGACTGTTTGGAAACATGCATAATGTATTTTGGGGGGAAAGCCTTTTTTTTTTTTTTGGAGGAACAAACTCATCTGAGAGTTGCTATAATATTGTTGCTCCTGCTGCATCCACACTTCTTGGGTCTTTCACACCAATTATGAAATTGTTTGTTCTTCTGGCTCCATGAACTATAGAGAGGACCTCAACTCTCTTTACATGTTCACCTCTGGTTGTAAAATAGCTGATATCTTCTTCTGGAAACTCACCTAATAAGAAAGGTTTGAAAAAGTTGTTTTCATTAGAGCAGCAATGCCCTATTTGAGTCAACTTGAAACATTTTTATTTTCTCAGCTATATAACAAAACAATACCTTTCTCCCATTTTGCATCTAGAAATCATATTATTTTGGAGGCACTTATTTTGGAGGCACTTCCATACTGTAGCTTTACACCACTCCAGAATCAATTCTGGATATAAAAAGGCCTCATGTCATTCTCCATGACTGGTAGCCAAGTCAATTCATTTCTAGCTCACTGCAGTGTATCTCAGACTGGCTACAGGACAGCTTTCCATGTAAAAATTTAAATTTGTGGCTGGGCTTTTTTTCTAACCAATAGGAACTCATGTTACAAGTTTTTGCAGCAACCCCAAACAGCAACCATTCTGTTTCACAAAACATCAAATGCAAAAAGGGATGTTAATAAAACTCCTTATTATGTGAGATGCAAGTAAGGCGAAGTTTGCGTGTAAAAATCAAGCTAGGTATTACTTTCAGGGGAGGTCATATTTTCAGGGAAACAGGGTATATAATAAATAACTGCAATTTAATGTAAAAATATGGTGAATAAATATTAATTACAGAATTTGATTAGTGATACAGACAACGAGTTTCCCCAGGAACCAAATAAGTCCTTCACCAACCTACCCAATGAAGTAAACCAAACCAAACCAAAGCTACTACAACTCCACTTTCAAGCACCACAAAGTGCCTCCAATTTTGGTGAATAATGTAAAATCCAGCCAACCAAGGAAAATATAGGCTGCTACTCCTCCCAAAATCGTGACTCCACTGATAGCCTCTTACACCCTGATGTCCACGATATAAACAAATAAAAGAAAATAAAGGTTCAACAGCAGAGAAGAATGGGAAGACTTGCTGAGAAACAAGCTAGGTTTATGAATTCCTGGCCTCAGTCTGTACCAAGCCTGGGGATGATGTTTACAGTTGCTTTTTTAAAAAGTATTGATAAATGGAATGTTTTCTTTTAAAACTGTTGCTTAGCAAATAATTGGACCGTGGCAAATATTTAGGCTGCTGTCTTGTTGACTGTCCCAACTGCCAGCCTTCTGCAAGGCCCTGAAAAGATTGTGTTCCTGGATTAGGGATTTGGATGGTCGGTATCCATGAGATATTTATAATTATTAATTTTTGGCTGCTTTTGGCTTGTCTTCTGGTTATATGTTTCATTCTTTCTGCTGGTTGTGTTTTTAACTGAGATTGATGGTAATGTAAGTTGAATTAATGTGTTAATTAACAACTCACTGAGATTGTTTCCAAAAGAGTCTGCGACTGTGTTGTTCCTCCCAAATCAACTATACAGTTGGAAGTAAGATTCAGACTGGGAGAGGCAACTTGTGGCAGATGTTACTGAATGACTGTTCTCAACAGTTGCTAGTATGGAAATGGTATCTGGAAAAATTGGAATATATCTGGAGTATTCCAAGTTGGTTAGCCTTCATTCCATATTCATTATTGTTAATTCTTCATCAAAAATTAATAATATTTAAAGTAATAGCTAAGCAAAGGAAAACAGTTCTATAACTGTCCACTAGTTTTTAATATTTAATGCTCAGAACCATATATCTGGAAATCTCAAAATAGATTCCCCCCTCCCCCAAAGCTGCGCCAAGAAAGCAAATTTTAGGGAGATTGTATTCATAAAAACACTCCAGTATTTCTAGAGGTGTAGACTGAACTATTGTAATTTCCCACAAATATGTCTTGTGAATGTACAAATTTCCTAACCTTTCTTTCCTACTTGTCACATACATATGTGCTCTATTTTACAAGCCAAGACAAATACTTTTACAAAGTATTTGTAAAAGTCAGAAAACATTCTCTTGGAAAGGCTATCTGGGGACGGAGCTTAACGACTTCCCAATTCAAAATCATTTTGAAAATAAGTGTTAAATAAATAAATAAATAAATAAATAAATAAATATAAAAGAGAGATGTGGGTGTGTGGGTGTGTATGTCCTCAATAGGATCTTCCGTACTTGCACCAATCTTCCCCAAACTTGCCATGTAGATCCCTTACCCTCTGGAGACGAGCACTGGGGGGGTCGTCAGACATGCCCCACACACCTCTAACCCCCTATAAATGCACTTGAACTGCCCCCCATCCCCACCTACACTGACCTGCAAAGCAGCAATTTTCTCTGCTGCTCCACAAGGGACGCCAGAGAACAGCAACTGCACATGTGCCCTACAATCCTCTAGGCAAAAAAATACAGCTGCTCCCTGCCTGAAGCCTTCCTTCTTGCTGCTGGGAGATAAATCACTCGATGGGCTGGCCAGGGATGGCTGGAGCACACCCAGGCAAAGCCGGGTAAAAAGCTAGTAAATAAATAAAGAAAACTAGTCAAAGGGAGAGAAAACCTAGAACTAAGGAGAAATTTTCTGGCAGCAAAAACAATTAACCAGTGGAACAGTTGCCTTCAGAAGTTGTGGGTGCTCCATCTCCAAATTAATTTTAAGATATTGGACATCCATTTGTCTAGAATGGAATAGGGTCCCCTCCCTGAGCATGGGGTTGGACTACAAGACCTCCAAGGTCCCTTCCAACTCTGTTATACTGTTGTATTATTCTGCTCATGACAAGGTACGTTAGGAACCCATAACCGAGTGGGCATTTGACTAAAGCTAAGCAAGCACCATTTTCTCCCACCGATTGTACTTAATTTGAATTATATCCATTATTTTCAAAGTTGTGTTACGACTAAAAAATTAGCCCAGTAGATTTCACACAAATCTGCTTTCTTTTTCTGGTTTCATATAAGTGGCCACTCCAGTCAGTTGATACGTGATCACGCAGCTAAGAAGAGGGACACTTCTGTAGCTTCATTAGTTTGATTGTTCTGAGATGATAAGTTTATAAGCATAAAAACTAAAAATAAAGGCAATAAAAGTTATTCAAGTCCACAAATTACTACATCTCCCCTTTGGCATCAGGAGGTGGACACCTTTTCCTGATTAATCAAGACGAGAATCAAAGTGAACCTTCTGATCAACTGCCTAAGTGGTCATACTTGAGCTGTAATTATTTGCATGAATTGGATGATAAAATAGTATTTTTCTATTACGCTTCAGCAAGCAGGTGCTTGCTAAATAACTTTTAACTTTTCTTAAGTGCCTATTGATTACAGCCAATAGCAATTAAAGGTAGAAGACAATTAAGTTTCAAATTTAATGGCGTTCAGTTCCTGTTAATTTACCGGATGTTCTAATCAATTCATTGTTCTAGGTAAGGGTCTATTTCAGTGAGTTCTCATTTCTCCAAAACTGCTTATTCTGAAAATATAACAACAATTGTTATTATGGGCTGTGGAATAATTAAGAAAGGAAGATTAAAAACTGAATAGCCCACTGGGGTGAGAAATGCGGTAGCTTATTGCAAAACGTTTTTATTTATTTTTATTACACCATGATACTGTAGGTTTATGCATTGATGAGGCATAATGAGAACATTTAGTTTTATCTCCATATTTGCATGGGATCTTGACAATCTTGACAAAAACAGTATATCGCTCTTGCTATGAGCTGTGGTGGTGCAGTGGTTAAAATGCAGTACTGCAGGCTACTTCTGTTGCCTGCCTGCTGCCAGCAGTTTGGCAGTTTGATTCTCACCAGGCTCAAGGTTGACTCAGCCTTCCATTCTTCCGAGGTCATTAAAATGAGGAGCCAGATTGTTGGAGGCAATATGCTGTCTCTGTAAACTGCTTAGAGAGGGCTGTAAAGCACTGTGAAGCGGTATATAAGTCTAAGTGCTATTGCTTTTGCTATCACCACTATTGGATAACATTAATCTAATATTACCATGTCTGCTAAATGCACGAAGAAGGGAAAAATGGGTCTAGATAAAGTTATACTCAGAGAAGCAAAATCTACAATGATATACTGTAGTCCTTAACAACCTCTGCTTTTCCAAACTATATCACTGCATTTTGGCGAATAGAAGAAATTCTAGTTGCTTGAAAGTTTTAGAATAAGCAAGAAAGAGTTGATGAATTAATGTAAGGTCAAATTTCAGCAAATTTCAGATAATGATGATGGAAACATATTTAGCTTTTAAACACACTTCTTCCATCTACATGATTATAACAAGACTGTAGAAAACCATCTGCCTTTAGTTTCTTTCTTTCTTTTTAAAGGAATATTGCACAAGCATGGCAAAGGAGAGTGGGCTGCCATGTCTGAAGCTTCCATGCTTTTCTTCGCATTCTATGGATAGGCCATTGTTGGCCATGGTGAAAAGTAAAATATTGGGTTTATTTATTCATGTAGTTAATTAATCCCACATTAATGTAGACCCTTCTCAATTTTCCCTATTGATTGTAAAACAGTTACATTAGAATTCTGCTGGTAGGGAAAGCTTGTTTGTATGCAGATAATTCTGTAGGAACAGGGCATGAGGAGTCGGTGAGTTCTAATCCCACTTTAGGCATGAAAGCCAGCTAAGTGACTTTGGGTGAGTCATGCTTTCTCAGTCCAGTTTACCAATTGTTGTGGGAGTAGGAGGGCTTTTTATTTTATTATTATTTGTCTTTATTATTTAGGTTTTTAATGGCTTTTCTGAACATAAGCACGCTAACATTTTTCTTTAAAATTAGGACTTCTAAAACATTAACATTTTATTGATATTAGGTGAGAAAAGGTCATTTAAAGTAATATACTTACAAATAGTATTTCAATATAAATCTAATGCAGTTAAAATGCATTTCCCCCATATATGTATATATAAAGCATAAAAATGATGAGTATAAAAGCACCTTGGGCATTTCCTAAACACCACCAAAATTACCAGCTGCACTGTCTTCCTTCCCATCTAATAGCTTTCAGCAATTACAGCAAATGATCATGATTTGAAAACTCATTATTTCTTTGAAGTGGAGAACAGCTCTCTCTTTCCTTATGCATGTACTAAGAACTGCATATATTGCAGCCTATTTAAAATCTCAACAATATGTTCTTACTTTTGGATTGGAGTTTTCACTAAGACTCTGGCTTAAACCAAATCCCTTGAGATTGATTTGAAACACTACGGTGGGTTATGCATGTAAATTAGTTGGGAAGAGTTCACTGGCTTATCTGAAAAACTTTGGTAGAATTTAGGAAATTCACTTCTAACAATCATTAACTTTTCAGAAGAGAGAAATCAAAGTTGCTTTGTAGATATACCACCTGATTTGGAAACCTCCCCTTATTTCTCAGATATAGGGGAATAGAATGTGGTGCTCTTTGATTAGACAGAAATCCACTGCAGATGTAAGAGTCTATTTTTTTTTATAGAGGAGAAGGAAGAAGAGGAAGGAGGAGGAGGAGGAGGAGGAAAAGAGCAGGAGGAGGAGGAGGAGGAGCAAGGAGAAGAAGAAATTGTTATTGTGAGCTATTGAGATAAAAATCTATGATAACTGAAGACCAAAACATTTGAAAATTCTAGCAACAGCAATGGCATTGCCTAAAATATATGCTCTTTACTAGCTGTTTACCGGTGTTGCCCAGGTAATTTTTTAATGGACTGCCATCTTCCTTCCTTCTTTCTTTCCTCCTCCCTCCCTTGCTCCTCCCTCCTTCCTTCCTTTCTCCCTCACATCTCTTTCCCTCTGTCTTCCTTCTGCCCTTCCTCCTTCCATCCTTCCTTCCTTCCCTCCTCCCGTCCCTCCTTCCTC
>JANHGC010001598.1:204109-214415 GCA_027560395.1 Boaedon fuliginosus
ACTGTTAAGTGAATCACTACAGTTAAGTTAGTAACATGGTTGTTAAGTGAATCTGGCTTCCCCATTGACTTTGGTTGCAAAAAGTGATCACATGACCCTGGGACTCTGCAACCCCATCATAAATACATCCCAGTTGCCAAGCATTTTGATCAGGTGACCATGGGGATGCTACAATGGTTTTAAGTGTGAAAAAGGATCAAAAGTAACTTTTTTTTAGTGCCATTGTAACTTTGGTCACTAAATGCACTGTTGTAACTCAAGGACTCCTTGTACTTATCCTGAGGTATAATCAAGCACAGTCGCTATCAAACATGTACCCAGATTTTTCTTCCTTTTAAAACAGCCATCCCTGGCTGGAATCTTCTGTTGGGATTCAGACCCTGCTGGCTGGAAATTCTGGAACTAAATATATCTAAAGATATGAGTCTGGGGAATACTGCCTTAAAGTCTTGCATACATGAGCTCATGTATGACCAAACTACATTTAAACATCCTTGCAAATAAATTCACTTTAAAAAAAACATTCACACTCTTATCAACTGTATGTTCATCTGACATTTCAGCTAAATCTGACGCATCCATGTAAGACAGTGATCTCAATGTTTTATAGTTTTCATTGTTATTAAACCACAGGACTTAGGTAGGAAGAAAATGAAACAAATGTTGCATGTAAATATATTTTAATGTAACAATCTTTTAAATTGAAAAAGAACAAAATACAACTGATTTCCTGAGTGCACATGCTTGACCTATAGTGGATACCTTAGATCAGGGGCCAGGGCCAGATCCGGCCTCCGGGGTGCTTAGATCTGGTCCGCAGCGCCTGCCTGGAAACAGTGAAGGACTGGCCCACAGTGTCTCTGCCAGCAAAAACGGAGCTCCGTTTTCACTGGCAGAGGGTTCCAAGAGGCTGTTGCAGCCGAAAACGGAGCTCAAGAACCCGTTTTCTTTGGCAGAGCACTCGGGCCACCATAGATGCCCCCAATATGAGTGATGGTGAGCAAGCCACACCCACCCTGGCCACACCTACTCAGCCCCTCTGAGGTGGTACACAACCCTGATGCAACCCTCAATGAAATTGAGCTTGACACCCCTGCCTTAGATCCTATCATACTAGCAAAATTAGAACACAATCCATCCAGAGTTAAGCCTATTAACATATTAATTCTTTAACTACCTGTACATCATTTTCTCCATTTAAAATAAAGGGGAGAGGAGGAGAGAGGCTTAATTCTGTTTGGATCTTGGCCCAAGGTTTTATTTCTAGAAATCATACTGTAGAGGAAGAATAAGGTCATTTTGCACTGTAGGTAACAAACTGTACACTGTAGGTGTACAAACAAAAATATTCAAATTTTTTATTGAAACTTGCATTGCAAGTATTACAGAAATAAGCAAAACTCAGGTCAGTATGTTTCAAATACTGTATGGACAAATTGAAAGAAAACTGATGGTTTGATCTGTAAATAATCTATTTCTTATATGATGACTCTATTTTCTAGATAATTACAATGAAGCATAAAGGAACTTCAGTAGTTACACATACAAATTAAATGCTAAATTTATGCAGTATTTTCTACACTATTTAAGGGATGGGCCTAAGATAACTTTGAATCCCTTCCAACCAGTAGTGGGAAAATTACTATTCTCTAATGTCAAAATACAACTTTACCAATGTACTGTCTTCTTCATGATACCTAATATTGGAACTATATCCTTAACCTACTTGATCATCCTAGGTATTAACACCACCCCAAATCACCTTCCCCCATTGGAATCAATAACATTCCTATCCAAAGATGTGGGAAGCTGCTTTTCCTTTTTGTAACCTTAATCCTTCTTTACACACTAGGCTAGGTAAAAGGATCTGTCACTTCTAGTCAGTTCAATGCAGTAAATTATGCATTTTGTGATGAGTTTTAGGATTGCTGAGAAAATGGGGCAGCCCTTCCATTTTGGGCAAGTAGCCTATACTTAGTTTTCAGACCCTGATCATTATGGCATAACTGACACTTAGCCAAAATATATTTATTTAAGCTATATTAAATGAAAATAGGCAAACGTAAGCTAAAACTCAGTCTAAAGTTTTCAAACATCCTTAGGAAAAAGAGCAAATATTTGTCTATTACACCAGCAAAGCCTTTTCTTCATCATGTCGGTTCCCTCAAGAGGAAGAAACAAGTACTGTAGAAAGAAATGGAAAGTGGGAAGGTTTTGAAGAAGGAAAGGCTGAACAAGGAAGAAGTCCTTTTGACCTGTGCATAATCATTGAGTGAAACAAGTCATGATCACTTTGCATGACATATACATGCAAATCCAGGAGAAAATTCCTTCAAAAGCACCCTAAGACTTAGAGATTTTTTAATAAAGTTGAAAATGATGTTTTCTCCCCTTCATTTCACATTACTATACAGGTAGCCCTCGACTTGAACAACAGTTCATTCAAAGTTACAATGGCACTGACAAAAGTGGCTTATGGTTGCTTTTCACACTTATGACCATGGCAGCATCCCCATGATCTAGTGATCAAAATTCAGATGCTTGGCAAGTGATTCATATTTATAACAGCCACAGTGTACCAGGGTCATGTGAACACCATTTGTGATCTTCTGACAAGCAAAGTCAATGGGGAAGCCAGATTCAGTTAACAACCATGTTACTAACTTAAATGCACTTAGCAACTGTGGCCAAAAAAGTTGTAAAATGGGGCAAACTCACGTAACAAATGTTTCACTTAGCAGAATAAAGTTTGGGCTCAATTGTGGTCATAACCTCAGGACTACCTATATATTATTGACATCATGTTTGCAATGATTGTGAAGTGGCAACAAGTAGTATGCCAACTTCTATTATGTTCTATGTTACCAACACTAGGGTATTTTATGTTTCTAAAATGTACAGCCATATTCCAGGGTGTCAAAACCATTCCGTGGCACTTGGTAAAGACTACCAAATCCAGATGTCAGTTTTTTTTCCAGAGAAATGTTTTATTTGAAGAACAAATGTTTGCATGCTTTCAATTCATTTCGTTTTCCTCAAAGTCGCATATGGATGGCAAAGCTTTTCCTGAGAAATATGGAATGGTGAAGAAAATTATTCTCAAAGGGACATTTTATTCAATCCATGAAATGTGTTTTAATTGTCCACCAAAATTCAGCCAGAAAGATTAAAATTCATTCCCAAATGAATGTAACTTTATAGAAAAGAGATGGTGGGGATGAATTAGAAAAGGAACTTCAGTTAAAATACAGGCAGAAATAAAAGTTCGCTGTTGACACATGCAGGAAGGTGCTGAAGAATTGTAAACTCACCTGCTTGCAGGAGCAATTTAGACATTCTATTCGAGTTTATTTCAAACTTCATTTCTGACTTTACATATATTCATACCAGAAACTGGACAGAAACTCATGCATTTTTTTCTAGTAACATGTTATGAAATCTATCCTATTATATTAAAAGAAGGGAGGAAACCAATAATAATCATTGCACAGCATCAACTGTAGTTCTAATACATATCTATGTAATGGATCTGCAGATAACTGAGCCTTGTTCTGCAGTTGCAGTAACCTATGAGGCGAATTTTGGATTGGAGGAAACTGATTATGTATAGCCTGGATGACGGAAGGAAAAGCGGGGACATGATTGAAATCTTTATGTATTAGGAATGTGAATAAGATTCTAGAAGGCAATATTTTCAATATTAAGCAAAAATCAAGAACACAGGGGCACAGCCTCAAACTGACAAGAGGAGAGTTCAAAATGTTAAGTATTACTTCACAGGAATAGTAGTGGAAGCTTGGAACCAATTTCCAGTGGAGGTAGTGGGTCAATCATCAGTCACTGAGTTTAAACATGGTTGGGATAAAGACTTCTCTATCATCTGACAAAAAAAGTAAAAAGTAAAAAAAACAAAACAAATTAAAAAATACCTCAAAGGGCAGACTTGATGGACCAGTAGGAATTTTTTCCTTGAAATCAGTTTTCTGTTTCTAAAGCCTAGAACCCTGTTAAAATAGTAGACTGTGTATTGGAAAGAGTGACATGATTAGATGTCTTGGATGCTAAAAATAATATGTGGGAAGTGTGATCTATTGGCCACAAAATGGAAGGATAGTAGAAAAAAATTCCCTGTAGTAGAAAAATAAAATATGGATTGTTTTCACTTAGTAAAATATGGATTGTTTTTACTTAGTGACTTACAAAACTGAAATATGAAAAATTCTTGAAATGTACTTTCTAAACAGTAAGTGCTACTATAATGAATAATCAAGGTTTTTAAAAATACAAATTTAAAAACACACTGTTTTATTAAAATTTGGTATTTCTATGGCAGTAGTTCAAGGTTATTGATTGGCATTAGTATTGTCTGCAGCAATTATACTTCCATACAAATTAATACTCTGAAGGTTGGGAGAATGTGAAGATTAAAATGGAGAGGGCAAATGTAGTGTTTCCCCAGTATACAGAGTATCAATCTACCTACAAAAGTATGAATTGGGAAATAATTTATATATAAATTAATTATATTATTTATTATAAATAAAATATAATGCTACAATGTGTAGGTTTACTTAATACTTTCTTATCTCATAATAAGAAAGTATTAAGTAAACCTACACAATGTAGCATTATATTTTATACATAGCAAATACTTGGGTTTTGTCCAACTATATTTTGCCTTATGGGAAAATTTGAACAACTCTGCATAGTGCAACATAGTATACATGTTGTACCCTGTAATGTAAAATTAAAGGTTTCCTTAAATTTTATCTTAGGAAGGAGAACATTTGCTATTCTGTCTCAAATAGTAAAATGTTTTGGAGCAGCTGTGGAAGATGGAGAAAACACACCATGAAACACGCAAAACATTTTATATACAAATAGGTAATTAAACTCCAAATGAAGAATATTTTAACCTTCAATTCAACGGAATCATTATTTAAAGAGAAATAAGCAAATGCCTAATTATATCAATATTGAAATGCATGATCTATTTGATTCTCAAACTTAAGGAGTCCAAGATGGCATTATAATCAAGTTAAAAGCAAGATAATCACACATATATACACACATGTTTTATTTAAAATGACAATGGCAATGACAAATGAAAAGTAGGAAAAATTAAGGAATGATGGTAAAATAGAAAAAAAAATAAGACACATCTTGATATTATTTTCCTCCAAGGAGATGGTAATAATTTTCAGCAATCTGACCTTCATAAGAGATCTGTTTCATAGTCCAATGGGGATTTGAATCAATCCTATTTGGATGGATTAGATTTATATTCTCACTTTCCTCCAGCAGCGCAAAACTACTTGCTTAACAAATTTCCATTTCTTTGTCTGAGGGACTGGAACCTTACCTATTATTTGCCACATCCTAAATATTTCAAAGCAGACAGAAGGAAGTATTGGTGACTCAGCCTTCTTCTTTCCTAGCCTCTATAATAAAGTGAGACACAAGGAATTTGCACAGTGTATGATCTATGAATTCCAGAAATTGTCCTTGGACCATAAATCTTGTCCCGTGGGAAATTATGAGGTTTCATTGTCCACTTCAAAGAAGGTGGATGGGGGGGAAAAGCATAATTACTTTCTCTCTGCATAGATGGAAATACAGGACAGGAAGAACAGAAGTATTTAAAAGAAAACTTTAATCAATGGGACTGAAATGAAGTTGTATCTTTAAAAAAAGTAATGAAAAGATATTATTCTGAAATGAATGTGTGCATGCCCCCTATCCTTTGTTGATGTTGAGTTCATTTTCCCTCTTTGCTTTGAAATATGTTAAGTCCTGGCCTCAGCTATGTATTAACTGCAGAATACATATCATGAACATTTTAGTAACATTTCTCAATCTTCCCTAAAATAAACCAATAGAAATTCAGACTCTATTTTCACAAGCAATTAGTATTTATGGAAAATGAGGCATATTTTGGTCTCGATGTGGTTTTTACTAGTTCATTTTTAACGTGAAAGAACTTTGATAGAGAAAAAAGATACTCTTTAATACAATTTGTACTAGAAGCATTTCATTTTGTGAACATAGAACTTAAGACATAAATAAATAATATGTTTTTTTCATTGGTTTAGACTTGTGAATTCCCTAATGTGACTAAACTTGACTACTGAGCTTGCAGGGATTTAAGGGGAAGATCAAATGCAAACTGGGAGGGGAAAGGGATGCTGGAATAAACATGCAAACTCTGCTCCCAGCTGTATAAAAAATTCAGGATTGAACTATTGGGTCATTGTTTTGAGCATGATTGTTTTTCTGCACACATTTCATTACTTGGTTAGATAAGGATGTTACCTAGCCTGCTGCTCAGAGAACACCAAGAACTCTGCATGTAAAAGTCTCTCCAGAACTGGGAAGCTGGAGAAGGCAACATTTCCAATTACAGGGGGATTTCACAATCCTTCTAGCTCATAATAATTCATAATAATCCATTCAAATAACTGACTGCTAATTGAACTGTTCAGGGTGACAAGTACTTTACACTGGACTATTTATCTTTGTTTTATTCTCATAGAAGATTTGAACTTTACCTACAAAACGCATGAAGAGATGCTCTTTTGTCATCTTAACCTAATGTCAATCAGCTTGATTAGGTGACTCCGAAAACTATATTTACAAGACCAGAGAACTTTTAAGACAACCTTTTCCAGACTTCCCCCTCTTCTTAGTAAGCATCAGTTATGCAGGATGGGGATTGTGAGAGTTATAGTCTAGCTATTCTGAAAGGCACCAGGCTAGGGATGATTGCTTTAAGAATTGTTGTAAAAGGAAAACTGACTGGAAGCTCTGTTCTAACTATTGACCCTATGTGTTGCAATAAGTAATGAATCTGAGAATAAGATCTTGACTATATCTCAGCTGGTACAGGTCCCATGCACATGTACTAATACTCCTAAGTATTGAAAATATCTACCGAAGCAATAGCAAACTTTACTCTGGGTAATTTTCAGCATACTATGTTTTTTCTCTCACACTTTTAGATTGATTGGAAGACCCTAGAATAGTAAATAACATCCTGAAGATCAAAATTCAGGGACACTTCATAAAGTTATTCTCAGGTATGAGGAACTGAGAGAAACAGGTAAAAACAAAACAAAACAATAACACCAAGTCCAGAATTCTTAATCAACCTGAGCCACTTTCAAGGGAAGGTAAAAAGTTGCCAAAAGAATGGGAGACGGCTGGCTGGGGATTTTGGGAGTTGCAGTCCAATGCATCTACACAGATATTAGGAAAGGCTGCATTAGCATCAGTAAGCATTCTTTGGAGAGCAAGAGACTATAGTGTGATCAGAAAGATATAATGGGATGGAGGCAACACAATCACTTACATTATTGCCCGCACAGTGGAGCTGGTAGAAAGGTAGAAGGAAGGCAGAGATGAAAAAGTGGAGAGGAATGGAAATGGGATGCAAACAAGACAATGGAAAGCGACAGCTCAGGAGCCTCCACAGCCTCGCCCCTTCCCTTCCTCCTTCCCTTCCCTTCCTCCTTCCCTTCCCTTCCCTTCCCTTCCCTTCCCTTCCCTTTATTATTATTATTATTATTATTATTATTATTATTATTTATTTGATTTATATCCCGCCTCTCTTCACCCAAAAGGGGAACTCATGAAATGCCTCATTAAGTATGTTCTTCTCTCCCAATTCAATATTTATACATTACCATGATAATGTCTTGGAGATTTTAATAATTATCAAAATGTTCTATCAAAGCTGGTGCAAAATACAGCAACATGGATAGTAAATGTTGCCAGTTATTTTGTGGATGTGACACTATTATTCCATGAGCTGCATTAGTTGTCACTTTGCTTCTGGGTACAATTCAAGGTGCTGGTATTACCATTAAACTCCTTCCTGACCTAGAACTGACCTAGAACTGATAGCTGAGGGCTCATCCAGTCAGGCAGGATGGGCGTACTTCATATTCTGCTAGCCAAAGAATACGTGTCTTTTCTGCTTCTGGAACATTCTCTGTCTAGAGATCAGAATGGTCCTGACCTTGCTGGCCTTTCCTAAGGTTCTCTGGATCTGGGACCCTATAAAATGTGCAGGGACAGACTTCTTGGTTGTACAAGTGTTTGGGGTTGATGTTACTTGGTTGCTGCGCATTTTAACTTTTCTAAAGTTTATAATTGTTTTTATTTTATTTTAATTCTATTTATTGTCCAGAGTCATTAGTTGTGATGGGCAATCATATGACTTGAATATATAAAAGTAAATAAAAAGGTAAATTTTGCTTTAGAAACGTTTATTAGTGCAGAGAGTTTCAATAAGAACTTGAGTTTAAAAACGTGTATCAATAAAAAAGCATATTTACTCATACTATTATAGTATATTCTAACATCACACTAATACCCTAATACATCTCTTTTCTTGTATCTCTTATGTACCCATTTTTTTAAGAATGGGATTTTTACTACTGTGCTAATCTGTGCCTGTTACTGACTAACTGGCTATAAAGTTCATGCCTCCAAGAAAGCATACTGCTGTATTTTCTTAACTCTCTTAACAGAGAATTGGTACAACTTGTGTAACAAATCAATTATGTTTCCTTTCAAAGAAGGTATATGTGGTTTCCATACCATGAAAAATAGTTATCTGTCTCTTCTTTTTTGTTACCTTGAATCCTTATGAGTTACACAATAATTATTTCTCAACTGAGGCCTCTTATTAATGCATATGCATGCACAAGCTGTTGTTGATCAACATTTTATACAAAACTGATGTAATATTGTAGTCTTTGCTCTTGGATCTTCAGTGTGTAACAGATCAATGACTCATTGCAATCTGCTAATTTAATGAAATAAGCAATAATTTGGAATCTTCTCCAGTTGTTGGCTTTATTGGGCAACTTTTCTACCACAATTAGCACAAGGAAATTCATAACTTAAGATGCTATGATACCCAATATTATGTACATAAAATAAACACCTTCAAAGGTTCAGAAAACAAAATACTAAGTTCTGCAGCAATATTCAAGGAGAAATACCCAAATTGACTGCATAATTCAAGTAATTTATAAAACTTATTTTTCTTTTATGTGTACTATATTAAATAGAAGTACTTACGCTGGCCCCATTGACCACTGTTGGGGTTTAAATAATTAGGATAAAGTCCTTCTGGTTTATCTAATCTATTTAACACTTTTCGAATGTTCATAACCTATTTTAAAACAAAAAAAATGTAAAGTTTTTTTAAAATAAATATATCTACACAATACATTTAAATAAAATGCATTCTTTAAATATTGGTCATAATATTATTATTTATTAAATTTATATCCCGCCTTTCTTCCCCAACCAAAGGGAACACAAGGTGGCTAAATTTAAATTAAGTATTTCTTTAAGGTACTAATTCACAACTCAAACAACAGCTTCCTTCTTGATAACGTGTTTTACAGAAATGAATCTGCCCAAAGCACATGTACAATGGATCTCTATCAATAATATTTTTTTTAAAAAAACCTATCTGCCATGGATGGAAACATAAAAATAGATCAGTATTGAATACATAGCTTAGTTCCATTTGGGGAAGTAATCTCATTTTTCTGTCTGTTGTTGTCATCTATGATTACATACAGACCCTATGATTATATATAAAGCATATTTAAAATATATGATAAACACAATTGATTTGATAAACACAAAAGTTAGAAAGTATCTTCCTTGCTCAATAATTGGAATAGATAAGACTATTGTCCATAACAAGCATTATGGAAGCAAAGGCAAGATGCTGCTTATGAATATAAAGATCTAATTCATAAATGAGAAATGAGCCTAAGAGAAATCTTGGCTGCCTCCTGTCTTTTTCCTGTGCTTTCTAATACCATAGGATAGCCCTTATTAGAACAAGATTTGAGCATCTATATACTATGGTCAAATACAGACGATTCCCTCAAGTGCCATGTCTTGTTTGTGGAGTGTCAGAAATAGAAATTATTGCACATATTCTATTCAATTGTCAATTATATGCTGCAGCAAGGACCCTGTACTTGCAGAGATTATTTGACTGAACCATACACTAAGACCTTTGTTGAAGATTATTTTATTTCCTTTAGGGCACAAATATATATGTAGTCTCTAAATTATTACATTTATAGTCAGGGTTGTCCAATAAAGAATATGGTTGATAGCAGAGGTCCCCAATCTTTTTGACTTCAGGGACCACCAAATTCATAATTTTAAATCCCAGGGACCACCAGTATGAATCCAGCACCAGTATGAATCTTGCCACCTCTTGATTTCACCTTCCTTCCCCTACTCTGATTTCACCTTCCTTGTCCCCTCT
>JANHGC010001600.1:50756-63826 GCA_027560395.1 Boaedon fuliginosus
CTCCCACCCACCCCCTTGCCTGCTCAGCCTTTGCTGCCCCCCCTCCCTTCCCTGAAGTTCTGGGTTGTCAACGTTTTCACATCTCCAGGTTAAGTGGTGCGTTCCCGCCAGGCCGCTCAAATCCCTCCATAATCCGATCATTTGTTCCTCGGGTCTTGGAAGCTTGCAAGGCAGCACCGGGGGCACCAAAGCCAGAGCTGGGAGGGAGGGATGAGTGGACAGCAAGAAACACCCAGGAGTTTGAAAACTGACCATCACGGGAGCTGAAATGTTTCCCGCCTAAGAGGACTCTGGCCCTGGCCTGGCTGTAACATCCGGCTCCCAGAAACCGGGAAGAATTTATAGAAGGCTGCTGGGGCTCAGACCTTTAGTGCTAAAATGCAGGGTTAAAAATAGTGGCCTCAGATAGAGACTGCTCCCATTTGCAAGCTCTTGAGGCGTTCCTATAGGTACAGAAATAAAGCTGTCAGCAAAACTTCTTATAGTTGCTACTATAATCACCGGCTTCTGATTTTCTCTGTATCTCCCACCACCATAGTAGAAAGTTGCCCTAACCATCTTCCTTCTCCTCCTCCTCTTCCTCCTCCCTTCTCCCTCTGTCTCTTGCTTCCTTCACCCTCCTTTTCCTTTTCTTCCTTTCTTTCCTCCCTCCTTCCTCTTCCTCCTCCTCACCTACCTTCCTTCCTTTCCTCCTGCCTTTCTCTTCCTCCTCCTCACCTTCCTTCGTTCCTTCCTCCCTCCCTCCCTCTCTTCTTCCTCCTCCTCCTCCTTTTTTTTTGGGGGGGGGGTTAGTCTATTTAACCAGCTGCCCACAATAAGCCTCAGAGAAGCTCCCCCCGCCCCGCTTTCCACCCCACTTCTCCTCCGTCAACCCAATAAAACAACTGGAAAAACAGAGGATGTCAACACTTGAAATCCAGAGGCTAACTCTGCAAACCAATTTCAATTTTATCTGCATGAACAAATCCAGGCTTGGAAGGATAAGCTGTTTTTAAATGAAAATAAATGGGGAGCCAATAGATCTCAAACGAGGAGTTTTGGCTGGCGTGTGTGCGTGAAAGAAGAGCTACGGATTGTGGGAAGGGCCGGCAGACGGCCGAGACCAACCCGGACAATGGCGGGAATGCATTTGGCCCCACGGAAAAATCAGGCGCAATTGAAAAGACGACAAATTAAATTTAAGCTCAGGAACGTTTATACGCCCCCAGACCAAGCTAGCAACTCCGTCACAGTTGAGCAGAGGGGTTAGCTAATAGGCATGTGTGAGATTGGGGCAGACCTTTATTTTTGTTTCTTGATATCCTCCAGAATTTTGTCTTGGATATAATCAATCAATCAATCGGGCTAGAACTGGAAGGGACCTTGGAGGTCTTCTAGTCCAACCGCCTGCTCAAGCAGTAGACCCTACCCTACACTATTTCAGACAAGTGTTCATCCAACCTCTTCTTAAAAACCTCCAGTGATGACGCACCCACAATTTCTGGAGGCAACTTCCATTCCACTGATTAATTGTTCTCCCTGTCAGGAAATCTCTTAGCTTAGGTTCTAGGTTGGTTCTCTCCTTGGTTAGTTTCCATCCATTGCTTCATGTCCTACCTTAAGGTGCTTTGGAAAATAAGTTGATCTGGGACAATCTTGGACCTTCTTGTATTGCTTTCCATCTTTCTACGCCCCAGACTGAAAAGGGATTCAGTAGCGTGGTCTTCCTTCCGAAGAACATAGTGAAGGAAAGCATCTTTTCAGAAGAAGCATCAGTATCTACATTGGATCACCATTCTCCAGATTATTGAGGTCCACTCAGCCCAGGCTGCTAGCAAATCTATTCCAGAAACCATGAAGAACCAATTCGAAACCTTTCTAATTTGTCTCCCCATTTTGTGAGAAGTCCCACCAGCCAGTGGACGGAACCATTAATTCTCCTGGCAACAGTCATTGGAGGGCTCCAGTTTCTGATATTGGACTGGACACCACTGTTAGCAAGCATAGACACATTGTTCTAAGCTAAGATCTGACATGTTGGGCTCCAGATGTTGGGTGAATCCACTGTGTGGCATCTAGTTGATGGTTGAGGACTCATCATGCTAGGCCAGTGTTTCCCAACCGTGGTAACTTGTGTGGACTTCAGCTCCCAGAATTCCCTACCAGAATGGAGAATTAAATCAACTAGAGATGACCAAAAAGGATGCTTCTTTGAGCACCCCCCCAAAAAAACACAGATGGACCAAGTCTCCTCATTTTCCAAGAGGAAAGAGACCTTCTCCAAATTCTGAAGACCAGGACTTGACATCAGTGATAATAGGATCACTGCATTTCCTTCAAATGAACGATTGAAAGCGACTTCTTTTCCATCAAACCAAAATGCAAAAGAGAGGAGGAAAATTTAAAATAAAAAAATTCAAAATACTTCTTTGTGTATCCCATTAGTCCCTGAAGGGCACCTGGTTGGAGAAGGCTTCTCTATCTGACCAGAACTAATTCAATTGGGGGGCGGCTCACCCAGCCGGCTGATTGGACCAACCCTTCTTAATGAGACAAACCACACAGTCAGTCTGGCCCCATTAGAAATTCCTCACATAATCTCCAAATTTAATGCCTTTATCATTATTCAATGGATCAGTGAACAAGGGAGCTACAGAAGGACAATTAGAAACATTTCTTCCTTCCTTTTTTTTTTTTATTCAAATTTTTTTTCCTCCTCCCCTATCACTCTGGCTTTTATCAAAAAGACTTATTTGTTCGCTAATTGCAAATACATAATTTTGCTGGAGACTTAGGTTACATGGCTAATAAGAGTCACGAGCAGCACCCGATGGCTTTCTGGGATAAATTCCTACCCATCCATGTTGAGATTAAAATGGGATTTATTTAGGGGGTTACCGTTTGGAAAATAAGGCGTTTTTCCTCCTTTCGGTAAGGTTTTTTTTTAAAAAATCTCTTTTGCATGAGGTCATTCCATGCTTGTTTTTCGGGGGGTGGGGGAGGGAATTAAGAATCCGAACCTAGAAATTCTGAATCCTGCCCCACTTTTCCACCAGAAATCAATACTACGGCAGTCCCGTGTCTGTTTCTCCAATGCACAAAACAGTGGGTCAAAATGACTCTACACGAAAGATTCATTTGTATGCATTTTCATGCACACATCTCTTAATAGGTGCACTTTTCCATAACAAGGACTGCGGATGTCTGACTTACTCCAGGCTCCTAAGATCTGTCCTTCCTTTCACTTTTTACAGATAAATACTCTTTCCTTTAATATAATGCCATCTTGTAGGTTACTTTCCTGGGCGTGCATGTTTTTATCCACCTCTTCCCAATGACAGGGTGCAATTTAAACATTTCAAAGGCTGGGTTCAAACCCGAATTGCGCTTTTAGTTCATGGTTTGGCTCCGAAGAGACAAATTAGGTTAAATTCGTGGAAAGTTGAAACGCGACTGAATATTTGTTCCATTGTTTAAGATCCTCATCTGGCTGATTCCTTTATGAACCAGGCCTGTTGCGATCCATATTTTCCCCATGAAAAAGTGCATTTCAAGTTTCAAAAGGACCGGTTCAAATCATCGTCGCATTTCAGTTCATTATTTGGTTCTGAAATTTGCAGTAAAATGACAATTGGACAAATGTTCGTCTAGAATGGATTGTTAATATTTATTTGTTACATTTATAATCCATTTTTTCCTCCAAGGAAGAAAAATACCCCATCCTCCCATTTCCCCTTTGAGATGTTAGGACAAAGTGACTTTTCCTCTTTTAAGTCGCCCACAAACAATTGCCACTAACGTTTATAATTAAGTAATAAATCAGCGTTTGCCTCTTCTCGTGAATATCGTGTTACCTACATCCTTGGACTGAAAAGCTTTATCTCACAAGTGCAAATTTTCTTTTTTGATGAATTAGACAAGTTTGCATCACAATGAAAATGGAAGCAACGTTCATCCAGGGCTTATCTCTGGCCATTTCCCCAAATTTGATTCGGTTTGGTGCGTCCAACGGAGTAAAGGGTAATATTGACAAATTGGATATTTACTTTTTTCCTTCTTCTCGTATCGCGTCTCCCCACTCCCCACCTCTCTCCCCAACAATGAAGCAGCCAGAGCACCAAAGTATGCACAGGTTTGCTGTTTCGGTTACTTCAAAGAGACCTCCTTGGTTCATTATAGAGACCGTCGTAGGGTGCAAAATTGATCCAAAGGAGGCTTAGAGTAGGCAGAGTGAGGACGCCAGTTGATTTAAATCAATCTCCCCCCACCCCTTTCACTCTGGATTTTGCATGGATCCTAGAACAAAGAAGACCTGCCTTCTAAGGGAACGTGCTAAGAGGGCAAATTATTTACTCCTTCTATGCCATCTGAGCTCAGCAGGGGAGATGGGAACAGCAGGCGGACTCTTAGTTAAACACTCCAAGTGGGAAAAACAACTTTCAGGTGTGGTTTACGATGTCTCCAGAACTGTTCCCACAAGCCAGCATGGTGGGGAGAGTCTCTCAGGAACTGTGAATGCAAACACCCAGAGAGACATAACATCCAGTTGGAGTCATCCGCACATTCTTTCGAGATATATATCCAAAGTCCAAAAGCAGCAGCTGTGGGCATTTGATTGCTTTAATAAGGAGTGAACCCAACTCGACGTCTATCTCCAAGGTGGACCATCAGAACGGGATCTTCCAACCTGTTCAGTTATGGAGCCAAATGGAGCAAATCTGCTAAATTGGATGCAGAGCTGGGGACAGAAGTATCTCTGCTATTTTTCACCCTGCGGCAGTTAGAAAGGTGTGCTCTCCCTGGAATGTAAATACAATATATAGGAATCGTCACTAGTAAGGATATCTGGATGTCCTGGATTAACAGGTTGACTGTGAAGACATCCAAGCTAGTGGCCGTCACCACTTCTAATGGCACATAACTGTCAGACTTAAAGGCTGATTCACCCCAGCCATGCCATTTGATAGCTGTGCTCTCATTCAGGAAGTGGGGGAAGGAGAAGGCCCTCAGTTTTGCACAGGAGCTTTGCCAGCAGTATCCACGTTATGTGGTGAACATGGAAAAGGCAGTGGAGAAGCTATACCTATCTTCCATGCAGGGGTCTCTGCTGAAGCCCCAAACGTTAACTATTGTGAAGCTGGATTAAAAATGGTGCAGAAGACCTTTTCCTGGATAATGTAGGCACCAGGGGTGATTCAGAGCAGAATTTTGAGCCAGGTGGAAAGGATCCCAAGCCATCTGCTTGGTGGCAACTAATGAGAAGGTCAACTCAATGTTTCCAAATTGATGTGGATTTTTGCCCTGACTACTAGGCCACATTGGCTGGTCTTGGAAAACAAAATCATGTTGGATTTGCCTAGAAGACCTTCGGGTGCAGTTTAGAGCAAGGTGTTTTCAAGAAGACGTTCTCCAGAAGAAAAGAAGCCAACCCCATAGGCCAACCATCACTTTTAGTCCATCTTGCCCTGAAGGAAACTTTATTGCGTCCCATTTTCCTAGAAGGCAGTTCTACCACCTGGGCTAACTGATCTTAGACCGAAAGGCATTTGCACAGGTGTGTGCAGGTAGCAGAATTTCACAATTTTTGGCTTTTTAAAGAGGGAGGAGGGCATGAAAATACCAACCCTAACCTAGGCAGGAACAGGTGTGTAGAAATTCATACCCAGACACCAGATAAAACAACATTGCCCTCCCCACCTCTCCTCGACTTCCATAAATCAAATCTCTAATTCTTCAATGTCCAGCCAGATTGCTCGCTGGGACGGTGATGAATCGCCCTCCCGCCCTTGACAGCTGCAGGAAAATCACTCATGGCCAAAGACAGACCTCTAAATCTGCCATTATAGAGTGCTGAAAGGAAGAATCTCTGTTTTTATAACCTACCTCAGCTATAATAAATATTTAAAATCCACATTAACATCCTCTTATAGTTACAATCTAGCCTCTGTGGAGAAGCGTCCGACTTAGATTTAATTAGCAACTGAACCTTACCGGTGGAGAGTCCGGGTTAGACCCGGGTTCCAGGCCTCTGGCGGAATGCTCCTGTTTTCTTAAACTACCTACGCTGTCATAAATATCGGCCACGTCACCGGCTCTCCCGGTTAGACACAGAGGTCTTTTTGTGTTCTCGAATGCTTACATTTAATTTAAACGATTGGATCTTTCCAGACGCCTAGGGGGAAAATGATTTTCTTCCTCAGCAGAAGGTCTACCGTGCTTCACTTCGAAAAGTTGGCATAATGTCTTTGGCACCGGAGCTGGAGTTGTTGTTGGAGCTTTTGGGGGCAGGTAAGGAGAGGAGGAGGCAAGGTCGGTCACGACGAGGAGGACTCCAGTGAGAAGAAGCTGGGGCTGAATTCCCAGGTCCTCCTCTGTAGATTCTTCCGGGATCTGTAAGATTCTTCCAGGGAATCTCCCCATTCAGAACCGAGCCCATCTTTCTTTGACCAATCTCAAACAGACAACCAGACTAAATCCAAAAATTCAGCCGCCTAACCATGGCTGACATCCCGTTCCCAGGGTAAGCCCAGTTCTCATTCAGGAAGTCCATCTTTCGAGAAGCTGTAAATCCAACTATACTGAAGCAAGAGTCTTCCCCTTGAAAAATATTGAGAAGATGGTTGATAAGCTGCACTCGGTGGGTTAAGGAAGGTAAACACCACGTGATGGGGATACATAAATGTAAAGAAATCTGATTCTGGTGATTCCTTTCATCTGTTTTTTTGTTTGTTTGTTTGTTTTTTTGTAGCCATTCACAATAGTTGGACTTTTCTTCTTTCGCTCCATCAACGTAAGGACTTTGCAGAACCCATAATGTCTGAGCTCCTTGCTTAGGATAAAGGACATCACCTTCACGCTGTGGGTTATTCAGGACCATATATCTTTAACTGTACGGACCCCTCCCTCTCGGAGAGACTTTCGAAGTAATTTAGTCTTGGGGAGTTAACGTCTTTGAGTGTTTCAAGACTACTGTTGATTCTGGAAGGAAGCAAATTGTAGCCTGGAGGAAGATACACATTGAGAGGGAATACTGTCCCTTGAGTCTGACAGTAACATGAGCTATGGTCCGTTTTGTTTCTTTCTTTTTTTAACTATTGCTTTTCCAGATGGTCTCTCATTTCTGCAGGACCGCCTGCTTGTAAACTTGGGAAGTCTGTGGCTTTGAGAGATCGGTTGAATCCCACCGACCTGTGGTTGGGAGACTAAGAATAACAAGAGTTGGAAGGAGCCTTGGAGGTCTTCTAGTCCAGCCCTCTGCTTGAGCAGGAGACCGTACACCATTCAGACAATGTCTTCTGTTGTTCTCTTTACAGGCTACTTTACAGCTTCCTTCATCTTTTTCTTTTTTCTTTTAAAGCATCTTGGGTTTGAAAGGTTGACCAGTCCACCTCCCGCCTTCACGATCAAGAGCTCCTGGAAGGAAGACTTGAGGTTGCCCACTGATGACGAATGTAAACATAGCAATGGTTGTTGAAATTTGAAACGGAGGAAGAGCAGGTTAAATACTGTACAATAAACTGAGCAAGGAATTCGGATTATAATATGCCAATGAATACCCATAAGGCACAGATTCCACCAGAATGCCACATGATAGACGTTTTCTACAACAGCAGGAATTTCCCGGCGTGCCTTCTATGGCAGGGTTTCCAAACGTTGGGCCAGAAGACGCTGCAAGGGATTATTTTTGGGGTAGCTGGGGGCTGGGGAAATCCTGTTGCAGAGGAATTCCCACCTGAAGCATAAAATGGTGCAGACAGCTCTAAATAGATTGCTGGTTTCATCCATGACCTCAGAAGCAAGCTGAGAAGATGCTGTGGGGTGTTTTTAAAATATATATATTTTAAAATATACAGACACATTGCATTGCATTGTGGCACACCACCATTCTCCCCTCACAGATAAATCAAGCTGGTCCAACAAGCTGAAAGCCAGAGCTCCTCTTCATGTGACTTCTGGTTATTCTCCACCCTTGAAACCCAAAGTTGCTTCTCTGGCGAGGGCTGGTGATCA
The DNA here is from genome assembly GCA_027560395.1 of Boaedon fuliginosus. Classification (NCBI taxonomy): domain Eukaryota; kingdom Metazoa; phylum Chordata; class Lepidosauria; order Squamata; family Lamprophiidae; genus Boaedon; species Boaedon fuliginosus. The sequence goes on from JANHGC010001600.1 coordinate 58,746, forward strand.
CCTGGAACTATTTCCCCAGTTCTCCCGCTCAGCAGGAGTGTCCATTAGCTGCCATGGTTCGCTGAGGATGGCATGTAAATTCCGGATATCTGTGGTGGGGGGCCTGGCAGCTTATTGGCTGACGTCTTCCGCTCTCAGAAATGGGTCATTTAAAGAGAAAACTGCCAAGTGTTCAATGCCTCCAAAGACTGAGAACATATCAAAACATGTCTCCTGTCTCTATCACGGCACACACAGAGTTGGCATTCAGAAAGGGAGGAGGGGTGGGGGTCCTTTCATGGAATGAACTCAAGGACCCCCAACAGATTTCTACCTCCACAGACACAACAAACTTTCCCCTCTCCTTGACGTTATCAACCTAGGCCGGCCCGTCCTCAGTGGGTTCCCCCCGGGGTTAGGAGAGCAGTCGGTAAATGTAGAGAAGTCCTTGAAAATTCAGCCACGGACTTTGAGGGGAGGGGGAGGCAACTGAGCCCTCCCACTCTAGACGAGGAACCGCCAGTCATGTTTATTATGCAAGGCTCCACCAGGAGTGGTGAGTTTTCCCTCCCAAGAAAACCACATTGTTTTGATCCAGTTCTTCAAAGCCATTCTTAGAAGCAGGAGAATTTGGTCAATAAACATGGCTTGGCGGTGATTAGCATAGATTGGGGGTGACCAGCGTGGATTGGGGGGTGACCAGCTGGAGTTGTACATTGCACAGTTCTTCTTGGACCATCCAACTTCAGATGACGCGCCTGAAATAGATCGGTGGAGGCAGAAGGAGAAACAAAACTTGTCAGACTGAACATCTGGTGGAAAGTTAGAACGTGTGAGACCATTACCACCTCGACAGTTATTGCAGAAGTAGATCCTCCATTGGTGGAGATATTTGAGGATCTCCCAGTAACTTATTTATAGTTAAGGAGTCTCTGTCCCTAGAGATTCCTTTTCTAGATTTTTTTCCTCTCTCTCCATAAACACATGTGTGGGTAGACATTCTCCAAGCTTCATCCCATGACATCAGAATCTGGAGGAGTCCTCACACAGTCAACGTGCTCCAAGATCTTTCACTGAATGAATGATGGCCTTACTCACGGTGGAGAACGGGCAAAGACAACCGGTAGCCTATGTGATACCAAACTGAGTTACAACTCCTGGGAGCAGCTTGGGAGCACATAAGGGAAGGGTACAATTAGCAGCTATACATACACTCCTATGTGTAGAGTCTACACTGTAGGCCATTAATGGATCCTTTACAACAGGAGACAAGGGGGCGAGGATTGATCTGGTGCTTCCGAAAGCGTCTCCCAGAGTGAGTAGTCTCCGAGAGGGTTGCAAGTCAAGCCAGCATTGCCCACTGCAAACTAATTAGCTGTGTTGGACCAACCAGGAGCCTTTGGCGTGATGGAATCGGGCGGTGGTTGTGTTTGGCTCTGGCGCACTGAAGAAAGACGCCTCCTCACTCTGAACACCAGGCCGAGAACTAATAACTTGGCTGCACCTGAGATTCAGGCTCCTGGCCCAGACCCGAGACTTCTGAAGCCTTCCTGATTCTCATCCTTTGTCCGTGAAAATGATACCATCAGAATAAGGAAGCAAGCGGTACATCCGTCTGTCTGCGCTTTTCATTTGCTGCCTGGATAGCAATTCCTGACAGCTAATATTTCATTGAAGAGCGAGCCAGCTTCCTCCCCCACCCATCTCTTTCTCTTTCTGTCTCTTTCTCTCTCTCTCTCTCTCTCTCCTGTTTATGAAGCTGAGGGTAAGTGTTTAATTAGTTGCCTAATTGCCTGGGTAATTGGTAGACATACTCAGCTCTCCAAGTAATCAGTCTGAACAGGCCTTGAAAATATCTGGCCCAGTATTCATTAGTGCAGTTAAATCGTTAAACAGTTACTGTGTTTGGTTTCTGACAAAGCCCGGCTGACAGCTGTGTGTTGGGCGCATCTCGCTGGCACTTGCAGGCAGCATTTCGACATCCTCCTCCCTGGGACGGGGCAGCGGGGGCCGCCCGACCAACTCTCTCGCAATCGTGGCTGGGGGGCTAGGAGGGAGGGAGGAGAGGACAGATGGAGAAGCCGTGCTGGGCAGAAGAAGGGGTGATCTCCACGCTGATCTGCAGAAGATGCCGAGATGGTTCTACCCATGGCAGTTGGCCTGGGCTGAGCTGTCCTCTTGGGTAGATTTTCCCATTTCAGGAGAGCCACCTTCGAGACCCTGAGATGCAGGGTTGGTGGTGGAAACATCTCCAGCTGAAGAGAGAGGGAACCTATCTTTTTAGGTAGGTTTCGCAGGGTCCTCAGGTGAGTTGCACGTTATGAAATAAATAGAGAAGGATCTCCGTGGAAATGGAGTGATTTTAAAACCAGGGAATTCCCAATTCTCCTTCAACTCAAGCAGACACATGGGGAGGTCATAAACTGCTCTACAGGTTGACTTGCTCGTCTTACTTTTCACCTTACTTCTAGCACAGGGATCTCCAAACTTGGCAACTTTGAGACTTGTGGACTTCAACTCCCAGAATTCCCCAGCCAGCAGAAGGCTTGGCCCAAGATAGCCAGTACCTGAAGATGGACTTGACCTTGGTGGTCCTATCCTTATCCAACCCTTTAACCACTAGATTATAGTGATTCTCATTTCTTCTCCATTGATTTTATGGAAGAATTGAAACGTCTTTGTCTAAGCCAGGGGTGGGGAACGATGGCCCTTTTATGGCTTGTGGACTTCAACTTCCAGAATTCCTGAGCCAGCCATGCTGGGCTCAGAAATTCTGGGAGTTGAGATCCACAAGTCATAAAGGGGCCATGGTTTCTCACCTCTGGCATAAGTCAATAACTCAGGATGTCTGATCTTGGATGTTTTAAAAAAATGACTGCTTTTAGTCTGGAAGGAGTTGCTGAAAACGGATGAGAAGACCAAAAATATAGAAAACCGGTTTTAGAACAATGCTGAACAACATCTAAGTCAGAATATTGATTAATGTGTTTAAAAAAACACTAGGAGTTTCATGTAAATATGCTGCCCTTTGCAAAGAAGCCGGCCAAGGGTTGCATGCCTCACCCCGTTTTTCTCCTTCAAACTGAAAACGCACTTGTTTAAAACTAACAAATCCAGCGAGCTAAAAACTCACAGTCAACCCATGTTTTCACAGCGGGGTGTTTGAAAAGAAGAAAAAGCTGCAGCTTCGAAGGTAAACAAAACCCTTTCCAGGCAAAGGCACGGCAGCAATGGGAGTCCTACAATTAAGGAAGCCGGTTTTCCCAGGCCTACTGGCCCCCTCTCCAGTGGGGCTGTGAAGCAGTTTCCCATTGCTCTTCATCTCCTTGGCCTACCAGCCATGCCAAGATGACCCCCAGCTTGGCTCCAAAGAGCCAGGGAAAGGTGTGTGTTGTGCAGAAGCCACTTTGTGTGGCCCCTCAACATCCCCATCCCCATTCAACGTCATCTAAAGAGCATTCTCCTAGGGTTGCCCCAAGCAGATTGTCTTGGCTGTAATCCAGGCTGGGCTTCATGGATTCCTCCAACGGACTGAATTTGGGGTCCTCCATTCCTTGATGAGCTATATTCCATCTCTTGTAGGAAGAGGTTGAGACCCATTAGGTCATCTCAGTCTAACCCAATCAAAGGTTGTTGTCTTCCCTGCAACCCATGTTGATGAGCTGTTCTCTACCGTTGGTCTTCGGACCTCGTGGTTCCTTTCTCTTGGCCTGCTCACTTCTTGGGGAAGACCAGCTAGATGTTGGCTGAGCAACACATTTAAGATTGTGTTGAAGGATTCAGCAACATGCCTTGGGCTCAGAGAACTCCTTCAAAAGGAATGTGGTCTCCATCAAGCCGCCCGCTCAGATTCCAGAAGCTGGAATTCCACACATGGCCAGTGTGGGGTATAAGTGTAGGATTTGCAAACGAGCCTCAGGAGATCTGGGCCAGAATATTGCCAGCGACCCTCCAGAACTGCGGTCAGTTGTGCTCCCAGGACACACACAAATCAGTTGTTTCCAACCCTAAGACAATGCGACAAGCTAACTTCTAAGGGGTTTTCTCCACACATGTCTCGGGTTAAAGGTGAAACGTCTTCCCCAAATCACAACATTGTTGCTGGGGCAGGGGGTAGAGGTTGACACAGCAGGGCCGGGAAATAAAAAAAGACGAAGCTGGATGGGCTCCACCACCTTGAGACCGTCTGCCAGATTCCTTGCAATTCCAATCCACCCACCAGAGAAGTCTCATGTACGATAAGATTCAGCAGGTAGAAGACCCACCTTAGACAAACAAGTGACAACAATTGATCTGACTCACCAGCGGATCTGCAAGTCGCCGTACCCTCATCGAGAGGCTGCTTAGAGGAGTTCTGCAAAGGTCTGGGGAGTCAGAGAGTTATGGATGGAGCACATCTGGAGCACATCAGTTTGGGAAGAGCTGGAGAGTGGAGCTCTGGTCACATGAAGAGAATCCTCCTGAACTGTTGAGATCAGGTTAAAAAACAAAAGGCCAAAAAGAAAGAAGGTTAGCTGTGGGAACTTCCAGATGAGAATTCAGTCCCCATTACTCCTCGGCATGAACTTCACTAGTGAAGGTTTATGAGAGTTGAGTTTACAGAGTCCTGGCAGAAGCAATTCTGAATATACATGGAGTGGACCTTCCAATATTGAGTGCAGACTGACTGTCCCTCTATAGACCAGGAGTGTCCCACCGTGGCAACTTTAAGACTTGTGGACTTCAACGCCCAGAATTTCCCACCCCACAAGGGTTGGACACCCTGATATAGACAATGTAGAGGTTAGGTATCGGGTTTCCTGCCTGAGTAGGGGTTGGACAAGAAGACCTACAAGGTCCCTTCCAACTCTGCTATTCAATTATACAATCCCACAGCTAGATGGATCACCCCGGTGGTAATCAATGGTGTGTTTAGATGGACAACCCCTCGTGCGACAATATTAAGCATAAGTGGACCATCCATTACTGACTGTATTGGCCCATCCGCCGTAGAAGAAATATTGAGCTACATGGACCAAAATTCTCATTTATTTATTTATTTATTTATTTATTTATTTATTTATTTATTTACTTACTTACTTACTTACTTACTTACTTACTTA
>JANHGC010001602.1:11621-23697 GCA_027560395.1 Boaedon fuliginosus
GAATTCTGGGAGTTGAAGTCCACTCATCTTAAAATGGCTGACGTTGGGAAACACTGTCTTAGATAACTGCAACATGCTGTACATAGGGCCACCAATGAAGACCATTCTGAAGCTTCAGGAGATCCAGAGTGTAGCCTCTTAATCAATTATGATTACACCTTGGTATTTCTATGTGCTTTGTGTTGTCACAGTGACTGTGTTATATCCAGTGAGCTCCATGGGACAATAAATGAGTTTTTGGATGCATTTCATTGGGCTAATTTTCATCTATCAAGCCCTACATGAAGGACTTACTTTTCTCTATTTGTCCTAAATGATCTCACAGGATGGGTATCCCTGAATCTTTAATTTAAGCAATGTCATCTTGTGATGTCCAGAGATAGTGCCTTCCCTTTGCCATTCATGTACTCTCTAGAATAGAGAGCCATTTGGTCCCATCCATATTGTGTTTTACAATAGTTGTACAGGTAGTTCTTGACTTATGACTATTCAATAATGGTTCAAAGTTACAATGGCCTGTAGTCACGTGACCACAATTCAAATGCGGGGCAACCAGCTCGCATTTGTGAGTAGTTGCATCATGCTGCAGTAATATGATTACAATTAGCAAACCTTTTTTTTGGCTAATTTCCATCAAAAAACACCTACTGGGGAACCTGGATTTGCTTAACAACCATGATGATTCGCATAATGAGTGAAATAGAAAATCTAGTTACAATTGTGGTCCTAAGTCGAGAATTATTTGTATAAACGTGATTTTTTGAATAAGTTATTTGGGATACAGCCTAGTGATACTAAAGCTTATATTTATTTATTCAGTGTACATGTTGCCTGCCTCTAACAAGTGACTCTGGGGAGCTAACAATTAAAAAAAAAAACAGAAAAAAGGAGAACAACTACACAATCAACCACAGATATAAAAGTATCACCAACAAAAATCACACCTATCAGTATAAATACAATACAAATATTTCAATAAGACTAATTTGCAGTAAAGCTCTGGATGAAGAGGACATTTCCAATTCACTCATTTAATTTTTATATCTTTTGCATTCTGATGATTTTGCTCAGTTTGTCACCTTGAATTATTCTAATGTATGGGCATAAAAGTCAGGCAACTAAATATTACCAATGGTAACAGAAAAGATTAAGGCAATAATATACTACTTTGCCAATTAGTGTCTTACTTTTAAAACAAAAATCAATAGAATGTCCAGTTTGGACAACTAGATTGCAGATGGAGAGCAAAAAACAAGAACACCAAATTAATCAATCACATCAACTGACAGATTAGTTGCCTCTCCATCAGAAATCTCCTAATGCAAAAATATTTCTGCATAAACTACTCATTTAAATTACTCATTTTATTAATTGAAAGAATCAATACCAAACTCTATCAGCAATTAATAAAATGACAATTCTTAACTGAGCTAGGTAGGACAGAAATGTTTTCATTTCCCTTAATCATTTGTAATTCTTTTTCCTAAATACTGAAGCAGCTTTCTTATTTATCTTTTATCAACAATCTATAAAAATGTTAAAGGCTTAAAGTTTCGGTAAACATCATAATAAATTGCTTAAAGAAACTGAATTCCAGTATTAAAATCAAAACCATACTGATTTTAAATCTTTAAGTCTTCTGGAAGAACTGATCATTAGAGAAGCATTAAATACTTTAAACTCAAAGCTGTTTGAGGTATTTGGATTAGGGAGACAATATCAAACAAGGGCTTACAAGGGAGCTAATAAAGTTGCCATCAATGAATCTGAGGCCCATTCTATGTTCAAGATCAGAGTACTGTTACTACAGTGGTCGGGTTTTGTTGTTGTTGCAGGCACCCATTCATTTGTCTCTCCTGAAATGGGGGGGGGGAGGGGAAGTGACAGTAACACTCATCCTTCACCATCGAACAAAAAACAACAACAAACGGGTCTAGTAAAAGTAAAATAGAATAGAATTCTCTATTGGCCAAGTGTGATTGGACACACAAGGAATTTGTCTTTGGTGCATATGTTCTCAGTGGTCATAAAGAAAAAAATAAAATACATTCATCAGGATGTATTAGGACCGGGATACCTTTGAGATCGTCCCCTTCTGCCTCATGCCTCCCAGTGCCCCAATTAGATCCCAGAGAGTTGGTCTCCTTCGGATCCCGTCAACTAAGCAATGCCAGCTGGCGGGCCCATGAGCAAAGGCCTTCTCTGTGGCAGCACCGGCCCTCTGGAATCAACTCCCCCGGGGATCTGGACCGACCCCAATCTATTAGCCTTCCACTGGGCTGATAAGATCTGGATGTGTCAGCGGGTTTGGGATCATTGACGCCCCCCCTCCCCTTATGAATGTATTAGTATGTGTGTTGTTTCCATGTTGTATATTTTAATGTGTTTTTATATTAATGGATGTTTTTTAGATGTTTTTGTTATGATTTTAGATTTTTATTAGTTGTATTTTATGGTGTGAACCGCCCAGAGTCCTATGGGAATTGGGTGACATACAAGTTTAATAAATAATAATAATAAAGAATCATAAGATACAACACTTAATGATAATCATAGGTTACTAACAAGCAGTCCAACCAGACTAGAAAACAAATAAAATAATATAAATTGTAAAGATACAGGCCACATGGTTATAGGTGGGAAGAGATAGGTACTAAGAAGAATAGTAATGCAGTCTTTGTAAATAGTTTGACAGTGTTGTGGGAATCAATTGTTTAGAAATAGGAAAGGAATAGGAAAAGGATAGTAGTTGCGATATTGCGTCAGAAGAAAAGCAGCAGAGGGCTAATCCCCCAAAGCCTAACGGCCTCCACAACATCAGCTGACCAGCTTTGGCCTTGCCTGCCAAAGAAGCGGCTGCTCAGAAAATGCCTCCTGTCCAGCTCTCTAGAAGTTAAAACCCACCCTAGCAACCACCTATTTAGCATTCTCAACCCCACTTTCCCTTATATTCTGATTGTTGCACCAGGTATTATTTCAGCGATTCTCACTGACGGTTGGCCAAATTAACGTACCACTTTTGGAAATTGACGGATTAGCGGTTTTACCTGTCACTAAGTGCAGCCACTTGCTTAAAGCCTGCATTGTTCTACAGACTATTTAGAACAGGGAGTCTCCAACCTTGGCTACTTTTTGTCAACTTCAACTCCCAGTCCGAAACTTATGACCGTTAGGTTCACAAATGCTTGAAGTTACAATGGTACTGAAAAAAAGTAACTTACAACTGGTCCTCATATTTACATCTCTCACAGCATCCAATGTGATCAAGTGATCACCATTTACAATTTTCCCAGGGTGCTTCCAACAAGCATAATCTGATGAGGGAAGCCAGATTTGCTTAATGACCATGACAAAAAAGTGTCATAAAATTGGGTGCCACTTAATGACCACATTACTTAGCAATGGATGTTCCTGTCACAACTGTGGTCGCCAGACCAGGATTACCTATAAAAAATCTACAGCAGGAGTCTCCAACTTTGGCAACTTTGAACTTGTGGTCTTCACATCCCAGAATCCCTCAGGCAGCATGAACTGACTGAGGGATTCTGGCAGTTGAAGTCCAACAGTCATAAAGTGGCCAAGGCTGGAGATCCCTGATTTAGAAGTCAGAATATCGAGGAAGAGGTGATTCGGAACCTTGTGATGGAGAAAAAAAGGGAGGTGGGAGGAAGAAATGGGATTAAAGTACCTAAAGCCGAAATCCTTCAGAGGCAGCTGCTCTTCCAGCCTTCTTTTCCCGTCTCCACTCAAGGAGCACCAACCACCACGATCGGTCACCTTCCCGGAGCCTGCAGTCCAATGGCCCCGCCCCGCCGCAAGTCGCAATGGGTTTCGGGAATTTTTGCCTTTTCTGACCCGCCCGTCTGCGGTCACTTGGCTTCTCTATCTAAACACGGCTCACGACTTCACGTTCTCTGTGTCTCTCCGGTGGAGCGACTCGGAAGTCTTGAACGGCTCTATTTCGAACCAGGCAAAGGTCATTCAAAAAGTCTTTTTTCACCGATGGCCCGGAAGCAGAAGGATTCACTTCCGACTTGAAGCGGCGCTTGTATTAAAAATATTTTTGAATTTTACGGGAAGCAGCGCAGGCGGCCTCGCAAGGGGCGCTGGGAGTCGTAGTTTTTTTTTTGCCCTGGCGCGCGGGGTGTGTGTGAGGGGGGGGGGAATCGTGTATCTGCACTTTTCCCCCGCCAGGGCCCCGCGCGCAGGCCTAGCCGACCGACCGAGTTGGGAGTCCGCTAAGGGTCCCCCCCCCTCTTCCCCGCCGGGACTGTCAGGAAAAACACGGCGGAAAAGAGAAAGCAGCGGCGCTGCTGCTCCACTAGCAGTGGGGCCGGGTTGTTTTTGTGTGTGTGACGGAGACCGTGAGGCGGCGGCGGCGGCGGCCGGTGAGTGTTCAAGCGGGAACTCCGGGACGCGCGCAGCTGGCAGGAAAGGGAGCGGGAAGAGGAAAGCGCCTCGCGCTGTATCCGGGCGGGAGGGGGGTCTCGTGGCCTCCTCCCTCCTGGTGTTTTGTTTCCGTTTCTGCTCCGCGCGGCGCGACTCTCATTTCCGTTTCGAGTTCAAACGACGAGGAGGCGCCGCCGCGGGTGACGGAGGAAGGCCTGGGCCCGGGGAAGGGTTTTGTGCCCCCCCCCGGTTTGGTACCTCTTCGTCTTGGCAAGCTTTTGCCTCCCCCCCCCTCGAATCATGGGGCGGGAAGCATCCCGGCTGCGTCCTCTTCGTCTCCTCTTTCGGACTTTGGGAAAAGAGGCCTCGGGACTCCCGCCGATAGCCAAGCCCCTTGGGCAGGCGCCTTTTTTTTCTCCACACAGGGATAGGCTGATACGTGTATGCGTGCGTATGTATGTATGCATATATGTGTGTGCGTGTGTATGTATACACACACACACACACAGACAACGTTGTGTTCACACACAGACAACGTTGTGTTCACACACACACAGACAACGTTGTGTTCACACACAGACAACGTTGTGTTCACACACACACACACACACAACGTTGTGTTCCGGAGGGTATCTGACAAACGCTCAATTTTAAACACGTCCTCGGCCATCTCCGTGTTTGAAACGCTGCACTTTCATGGTATAGTCGTCAATCCGGTTTTCTTCCGCCGTTTTCTTAATTCCTGACTGGTGGGCTTATGTTCAACGGCCATAGCAGCAGTATATCCTGTCAAAATCGATGTGTAATTATTTCAGTGAGGAACGAGGGAAGTCTGGTGGATAGCCTAGTAGTGGGTAGCAAAAGTTACATCGTAAGTAAGTCGGCATCTGTTAAAAGGTGCAGTAAGGCAGCTTTGAAAAACGAGAACTAGGGATAAAAGAAAATGTACTTATTATTATGACAAAGGGTTTGTATTTATCATTTCTTATAATGTTTTTGGAGACAAGGAACATGCAGCCTTATTTCTTCAGTGCAGTTGCTAACTTGTAATTTTGATGGGACACACTAGAAATACAGGTAGTCCTATATAAAGCCAATAGGGAAGCCAGATTCATTTAACAACCATGTTACTGATTTATAAACTTCAGCGATTCACTTAACAAGTGTGGCAAGAAAAGTCGTAAAATGGGGCAAAACTCACTCAACAAATTTAACACTTGGCTTATAAATTCTGGGCTCAATTGTGGCCTTAAGTCATGGGCTACCTGTAAACTACTTTTTTTGTGTAACTTCTTACTGCATGCTATGTAGGGTTAATCTTTTTCTTTTTTTTAGAAAACCTCAATTTAATAAAGAACCGAGAAAGAACTGGTTTGAGGGCAACTAATCATTGTTTTTATTTGTCTTTACAAATATCAGGTAAAGCAGGATATAAATATGAGGGGGGAAAAGAATTACATTATAGTATTTGATAGCTTGATTATAACGTTCCCTGGCCATATCTAATAGAGTTCCCCAAATGCCTGCTCTTGTTTTTCTAACCTGCCTTTGCTGTATATATGGTGCTGTGTAGCTAGAATTCTTGGAAATTATTTTTCCCCATTTTAGGGGGAAGACAAAGCTGAATATTTTGAAATGGAAAGTAGTGTAAATCATATTAATGTAGGACTGTCAACATTTCCAAAATGAAGGCAATAATCTGGTGTGGGGGAAACTCACTGCCAGGCCTTTTCCATGATTGCTTGGCCACCCTCTAAAGTTGCCATGAGATCCGAGGAAGAGGTGTATTTAGTTTAAACAACTGCAGACAATGCTGTACTTTAATGTTCTAAAACACCATTTTGTCTTTGAAGTTGAAGGGTATATAGATCTTCCTTTTAAAATGCATATTTTAATTGGCAAGTATATGCAGACTAAAGATAGCTTTTAAGCTATAACATTCTAGTAGTATGGATTTCTTGGACTAGTGAATATAACATACTGCATGTTTCAGAAACTATGGTTAACATCAGATGTTAAGACCACAGGTAATCCTCAGCTTACAACAGTTCATTTAGTAACCATTGAAAGTTACAATGGCAGATGAAAAAAAAGAGTTATGACCATTTTTCACACAAACATTGCAGCATCTCTGAGATCGAAATCTGTCGCAAGAAAAGTCATAAAATGGGGCAAAATTCAATTAACAGATGTCTTGCTTAGCAACAGAAATTTGGGCTCAATTATACCTGTACAAGATTTCTAGAAGAGCCAGTGCTGTATTCTTAAAAATAATCCAGAATATATGAGGTTATTAAAACATTGTGTATCTAAACAATTTTAACACAGAAGTGATATGTTTACTGTCTAAGTGAGTTCAAAGGCTGTGCAATACTTCAGGTTTGGAAAGACAAAAAAAGTACTTTAGAAATGCTCAAGTGTATTTATATAGTACTTGTCAACAACTTAAAGCAGCCTTTTTACTTATAATGGAATATCAGTATTATTAATGCTAGTATTTATTATTAACCATTATTGCTTCGTAATGGTACTCAACCAAATTTATACCTAACATATATTCTTTATGCTACTGTATATCTTTTTCAGATTGTATGAAATAGTAAAAATGCATGTTAAATAAAATCATGTTTATTTTTAATGTGTATGTACTACATGTACTTGTGTTTGAATTTGCAGGCTATCTCTTGAAATATTTCAACCATGACTAAAAGAGAAGCAGAAGAACTAATAGAAATAGAAATTGATGGAACCGAAAAACAAGAGTGCACTGAAGAAAGGTATCTTTCTATAAAGATACCATGGGACCCTATATATGATTTTTGCTGCCTTTCTGATTAATAAAGGAAGATTAAATCCATTTGAAAAATTATTTTCATTTAAATTCTGTGGAAATAATATTTTTCTTGACTTTAAGGATGTAAATATATGAGTTTTTTTTATGAAGGGTAGAAAGCATAAATTTTTTATTACTGTTCAAAGATATTTTGAAGCTTGCAACAAGTTGAAGCAACAGTTGTTTTTTCTACCTCACCCCTTTTTACTCTAGGGTTAGGGTTAGGTTTATAAAATTGAAATAAAAATATCACATGAACAGAACTTTCTGTAAAGCCAGAGTATACATTACTTACAAAATAATTAATAGAAACATTTAATTGATAGGGGAAATATTGTTTTATAGCTGCCAGTGCAGTTGATTTGATCTTTGATTCCAGTTCTTCATTAGTATTAAAATACTAGTCAAGAATTTTGTGGATTACTGCTGCTAATCATCTGCCAGCACATTTTTATTTTTGCAATGTATGTAATGTATTTGTGTCTTAGAATTCTCTTGTTCCTTCTTATGGGAACTTTTTTTTTAAATGCTGTTGCCTTAATCACATCCATTTTGAAGATTCTTTATAGGAGTGTAGAAACAACAAAAACATTTAATGATATGCTAAATCTCTAGGTGATTTGCCAAAAGATTGCACCCCTTTCCCAAATTATTACAAATTCCAAAATCTTGCAATTAATTAAAAATGGATTTTATATGAAAAAGTGCCATTCAGGTCTGATACTAAAAAAAATTATTGTTGCGGTTTTTGTTTCACACCTATTTTAGTAGATTTCAGAATTTAGTTTAAAAATAAAATAGTTTCATTAAATATCCATCTATAACCATGTCATCAATCATTTAATATTTGGAAGTGCAGTTGATTTTAGGCATTTACATATGAATTATTTACCTGTACGTCTTGGCAATGTCCAATATTATTGAACTTTTTAAAAATGTTCAAATCAAATTTAGGCCAACCAGTTAAAATCTATTCTAGAAAAAAATGTTTAAAATACAGTAGAATATTTTTTAATTCTTTCATTTCAGCATTGTTGAACAAACTTACACAACTGCAGAATTTGTAAGTCAGGCTATTGATATCAATGAACCAGTTGGAAACCTAAAGAAACTACTGGAACCAAGACTTCAATGTTCCTTAGAAGCCCATGAAATCTGTCTGCAAGATATACAGGTATAAGCACAAATATTTGTAAATAAGGATCAGTTTTAGAGCTAGTTTGATATAGTAGTAAATCAATACAGATTTAGGCCAATATAGACCAGTCATAGGTTCATGTATGTTTCTTTTATACAATATAATATTCTTTTTTTTGTCAACCATTCTACTTACGTTTTTCCTCTTATATCTGATACATTTATCAAACTATTTGCTATCTTTTATATCAGTTTTTGAATTACTTAAATGAAAGGAAAGTTAATATTTATTTAGGAAAATAGAATATAAGGTCAGGTAGGAGTATGAGAAAGCTAAAATATAGCAAATAATCTAGCCTACTTTAAATATGAAATACTAAAGTTTGTGGAATATAGTAGTGCATGTAGAGGCAAGTTTTGGCTTGGATGGTGGAAATACTGTTCTAGGATGCAAAACAAGCCATTGTTTGGTTACGATTATATCAGAAAAAAATATAATTTTGATTTATTCTGATGAATCACATGTTTTTGTGTATCTAATTGAGGAGAGCAGAAAGTTGTCTTTTTATTTAAATAAAAAAAGCAGAAATATCTAGCTTATGCAGAATAAGCAGTACAGTACTGTGCAGTATAAATGCTATTTTCAACAAAAAAAGATTATTCCATCCTGGGGGGCAAGGAGAGAAATATTTTGATCTGCAATGATTTTGACATGTTAAATATGATAATAACTGATTTTTTGTGCTATTGCCATATAATGTAGGGTGTGTACGTTTGTGTATATGTACGTACACACATATCTTTAAAAGAATGTATTGATAGCTTTGTTATTTGTAATTGGAAAATAATGCTTACAGGTAGTCCTTAACTTACAACTGCAATTAAGCCCAACATTTCTGTTGCTACCGTGTTTCCCCGAAAATAAGACCCTGTGTTACCTTTTTTTTGCCACCAAAAAAGGCACCTGGTCTTATTTTCAGGAGATGTTATCCACTGACTAACCTATTAGTTAGGGGCACACGTAGATTGGGCACACATGTAAAAATCAAGCTCGGTCTTACTTTCAGGGGAGGTCGTATTTTCAGGGAAACGGGGTAAGTGAGACAGTTAAGTAAATTTTGTCCCATTTTATGACCTTTCTCCCCATAGTTTTTAAATGAATCACTGTAGTTGCTAAGATGGTAATATGGTTGCTACTTGAATCTGGCTTCCCCATTGATTTTGCTTGCTAGAAGGTCACAAAATATCATCATATAACCCCAGGACACTGCAACCATCATAAATATGAACCAATTGCCAGATATCTACATTTTGATCGTGTACCATGGGGATGCTGCAACAGTTGTAAATGTGAAAATGGTCATAAATTACGTTTTTTCAGTACCATTTTAATTTTGAACAGTCACTAAATGAATGGTTGTCAGTTGAAGATTATCTGTATTTGTAAAGTCAATACCTCTTTTTAAGAAATGTTCACATCGATAGTTATGAATTGTTGACTTCAACATTTTTCTAAATCTCCTTTCGTTATCAAGCTGGATCCAGACCGTAGTCTGTTTGATCAAGGTGTCAAAACAGATGGAACTGTGCAGCTTAGTGTCCAAGTAATATCGAGGCAAGGTAAATTATTACATTACAGATTATCTCATAAAAATAGGCTTTCAATGTGAAAAGGTATAAATAGGACAAGGTGGTGAAGAGGGAACAGAAAAATACCTTTGGCACCAGTTCCTAATAATTCCTAAGTTTCATAATGGAGAGGTGGGATAGATATGGGCAGCTTATGAAATAATCATGTGACATCGTTACTTTTTCTCTCACTTGCTTTCCCTTCCCTTGTTTCATGAGAGATACAATATAACCTTGAAAAAACTGAAATGAAATCCTTTGTTCATATAGGAATATTGTTTTCTAAATGAAATTTACAGTCAGGGAAAATAAAGGCTAATAACATTTTTCTTCATATGAGTTTTAAAACTAAAACTGCATTTGAAGAGGCAATTTTATGTTAATATTATATTTAGGTACCGTACTGTTTCATTGTTTATAACTATTATGTTTCACTCACTTTCTTTTTCTGTATATAGGAATGGACCCAAAGTTAAACATCCTTGAAATTGTAAAACCGGTTGAAACAGTTGAAGTAGTGATTGATCCAGATGCCCATCACACTGAAACGGAAGCACACCTTGTTGAAGAAACTCAAGTAATAACATTAGATGGAACTAAACATATTACCACAATATCTGATGAAACATCAGAACAAGTAACTCGATGGGCTGCAGCATTAGAAGGGTACCGTAAAGAACAAGAACGCTTAGGAATACCCTATGGTAAGACATTGTTTCATTAAATGATGAGAATTAGGGGTGTACAATATCCATTGCTCCGTACATCTCGTTTTCTCCGAACATGATTATATAGTCACCTGAGTTTAATAGTTATCTAGAAGTAAACTTTCTAGAAGAGTCCATTTTAGACCATATCTAAAGGAGAGTTCCCCTTGACCAGAGAAGAGAGGCAGGGTATAAATCAAATTTAATTAATTAATTAATTAAATAGATAAATTTTAAAAAAAACATGAAACATCTGTGTTATGGGAAATTTATTTCTATAAAATTACTCAACCACTCCTGCAAAGTCCAGGTTGGTACATTATGGTAGAAGAGTGGAACATTCTGGGAATGCAGGAATGTTCTGGCTCTGCATGCAACTCTACAACAAATTATTTAGTGGAATATCATTTTGATCTTCCTGTTTCATCCACTGCAAGTGCTTCTCTTTAGCTTTATGTAGTTTATAGATTTAAAAATGAACCTAAGTTACTGTTTAGCAGGTTGCCACAGATCGAATCAAACGTTTTGTCTATCCAGTTTCTATCAATAGACATGAGATTTTATTGCCTATATCCGTGATGGCGAACCTGTGATATGTGTGCCACAGGTGGCACGCAGAGCCCTCTCTGTGGGACACCAGCTGTTGCCCCAGCCCAGCTCCACTGCATACGCGTGCGCTTCCCGCCAGCCAGCTGATTTTCAGGTCTCCACCATGCATGCCTAGGGGGTGCATGTGCTGGGGGCACTCACATTGCATTTTAGGGATTCGTGCACATGTGCGTGGGCCCCTACACCCTGTTTTGGGACTGAGAGGCCGCCTGCACCAACCTGGAAGCCAAAAATGGGTGAGGGGGCGGCAGGCGCATGCACAGGGGACACACGCAGATGTGGGAGCGCATGCACTGGGCATTTGCATTGCATTTTGGGGTTGCGGGTGTGCACTTTGGGCACTCGGCACCAAAAAGGTTAGCCATCATGGCCTATATGGATATGCAACAATTGAACCAGCAAATAAAGGGATGTGTTAGGATACTGAATTTTATTCACTAAAGCTTCAATGTCTATTGAAAACATATAATGGATAGCATTACAGGTAGTCCTTGACTCATGACTATTTCTTCCGTGACCATTTAAAGATACGATACTACTGAATAAAGAAATTTAGAACTGGTTCTTACAATTGTGGCTGTTGCAGCACCCATGCAGTCATGATATCGCAATTCGGGCACTTGGCAAACTGCTTTTACACCTGGTTGCCAAGCACCACTCAGTCACTGATAGCTATTTGCAAACTTTTCTGCTGATTCCTCCAGAATGTTAGTGGGGAAACCGGCAGGGAAGATTGCAATTGCTAGGTAAGTGTTACTTCGCTGTACACCCT
>JANHGC010001602.1:23797-37126 GCA_027560395.1 Boaedon fuliginosus
GATTCCCGAGAGGGAGGGGGGGAGCATTCCAGAGGAGTAAGAGGCCACTCAGTTCGGACAGTTTGTGTGAGAGAAAGGATTTGAGCCTATTCTCACTTGCTTCTGCTCATGACAATATTTTCTGCTGGAATTTTATGATGACTTAATTATTTTTGCAGAATGTACATTATATAGAATATGTCATATTTCAGCGTTGGGAAAATGAATTCTTTGTATTTTCCTAGATCCAGTACAGTGGTCAACTGATCAGGTACTGCATTGGGTTGTGTGGGTGATGAAGGAATTCAGCATGACAGACATCGACCTCAATACTCTTAGCATTCCAGGAAGGGAACTGTGTAGCCTCAACCAAGAAGATTTCTTCCAAAGAGTCCCTCGGGGAGAAATCCTATGGAGCCATCTGGAACTTCTTCGAAAATGTATGTGTGTTTTCTTAGCAAGTCTTTTTTTTTTTAAGTAAACAAATAAAATGTTTTACATTGTGGATATTCTAGTTCTCAGACAATGTATGCATGAAATGTGAACTTAAATGCTATTTGGCTATATGAAATTATAATCCATTCATATCCTTGCAGTTTTTAACAGGAAAAAAAATCTTAGCGCCATTTCAAAGATACTGATACTATAAAACAGTACAATTATTTTAATAATACTTTGAAATGTCAATGCTTATGTTTTTCCATTTAATAAAACAGTTTAGTACAATTTTTAAAAGATTTCAGTTTCCTTCTGAAAAATAAGCAGACATTAAATAAAAATGTACAATTTTCTATAATGCTACAGATACCCAATACTGGTATTTTATTTGTTTACTTGCTTGCTTTCTTGCTGTTCCAGGTGAAATTAATTTTAAGGAGCATTATCCAGCTACTGTAAATTGAATTCAAAACATATAGTAAGCTTTACAATAAAATAATAGTTGCTACAGTTCGTAAAATAGCAATATATAAAGGTAGAACCTGTGAATCTTATCCATTCACACTCACCAAGCATACAACAACTGCTGTTGCAAAAAGGAGTAGATCATACAGTGTTCTACAGTTCCAAGGCTTGGTAAAACAAAGTCATTTTGCGTGGACTTCCCAAAAGTCATTATGTGTGTGCTGTGTTCGGCTTTCTGGGCAAATGCTATTCTTCAGAGAATGCTTGCCTCTGATGCCTAAAGATGCTGTCCTGTATCAAATAAACATTAAACTAGTCACCTGACTAAATGTTATTTGACAGGTAGATATGATTGGGAATCTAGCTAATATCCACTTTCTCAACCATACACAGTTAAATAAACACATCTCCCCCCAGAGTCACTCTTAACAAAAACATATCTATACATAATTAAACATTTTCAATAGCAGAAATTAACTGGTGAAAAAGACTAGGAATTTAAAGAAAATTTATGAAATGAATTGCCTTATAGAATTTATAATATAATTAATATAATAGATATATAAATGAAAAATACCTTGGTTTACTGTGTGTATAGTAAAATGTACAAAATGTTCCAGATATAGAACAGTTGGTTTCGGGTTATTCGATCCATGCATAGAATGAAGTGGCTGCCTTGTTCTCTAGTAAAATGAGGTTTATTTAGATAAGTGGTGGTGATGGTAGAATCAAGGTCATTGTTAAATTAAGGAAGGGAAGGCTCCTGAAAAAAATTATGGGCAAATTGGCTGGTATGATACACTCTCCTGGGATATCCGTAGCAGCTGAAGGGAGAGGAAAGACCTTGTGATACTGGGCGATGGTCAGGCTTCTAGAATATGTATTATCAGCAGTAATAGCTATGGGAAGATGCTGGGAAGATGGAGGGGCAGGTAGAGCAATGGGATATCCTGTGCTGTCACCTGAGATGATGAGTAAAAGTGCTGAAAATAAGGGGGCAGGGGTATATGGTAGGATATGCATACTGGGATATTGCCTGAGAAAATAGGGAAGGGAAAGTTAGGAAGGAAGACTAGTGGGATTTGCTATTCATAGAGCTTTAGAGGGGATTAGAGGGAGAAATACTTCTCAACCTTGCTCTCTCTAGATTTTCTTTCTTTTTTCTTTTTTGTCTAAAACTCAGAACAGTTAAAGCATTGGGATTTTAGTCCTCCCAAACCATGGCTGATCTGAAACAGTTTTCCTGAACAACACAAAATGTAAAGAATTATTCTGGCTTCAAAAAATACAAAATCTATTTTTGGCCTATCTTCAGTTTACAATACTGTACATAAAATTTTCACATCCTTTTTACATTTTCCTTTGTTTTTCTTGTTTATCAAACTGCAATAACATTTTCTTAATAGCAAAACTTTGTTTTTATAATCTATTGCAGATGTACTAGCTAGCCAGGAACACTCTGGAGAAATAGCAACAGTTACTATTGATCAACGTAAGCTGTCATTCTTTGAATACTTACGAAAGAAAAATGCTATAATTATAGAGTTAAACTATAAAAACAAAAACAACTTTTGTAAAGTTAAATCTGCAATGTAAAGTATCTATAATTAAATTGATTTTTTTTTACTGACAAAAGTCCATTTTGCAGATATACTCATGTTGTTATACTTCAGGAGTGTCAAACTCATATCATCACAGCGGCATCACATGACGTATTGCGACTTTTTCCGCCTTCACTAAACTGGGTGTGGACTTGACCAGCACGTGACACATCTGGGCTGTGGGCAGCGAGTTTGACACCTCTGTTATACTTGGACTAAAATTACGTTACTGCCTAGTTGATTAATATTTGATTTATATCCCTCCCAAAAAAATAACTTAATTGCAAAACATATTTTTCTGAGCCTATTGCCAAATCCAGAACCAACAGTCTCCAGGTATAGAGGTATTTCTTTCAATCTCTGAGTTTACCTTGGATGTTACAGCACTATTTGTCATCAGCTCATTTGAAACTCATTTGAAGTACTGGAGGACTTTTCCAAGAGGCTGAATTAATTAACCTCTGTGAGTTGTTGGAAAAAAGGATATACTTTGGGAAAAGCGAAGAGCTCATATAAGAGTTAGTAAGGCCTTTAGTTCTGTTTCTTCATGAACACAAATTGAAACTACCTACTCAGAAGCAGAACCACTACAAAACAATGCCTCCAACTGCCATTCATTTCAGGCAGCCAAATAATAACACCAGTAATAGAGATTCATTAGGGCCAAGAGTCACCAGGAGTTCAGCCAACTTAAAATCCACTTTGTATTTTCTCATAAATGTCTCTATATAAGTTCCATTTTTAGTTTACATGTAGAGTACAGGTTACAGATAAAGGGGTTAAGAAATAATGCTTCTAATATAAACCATTAGTTATGTTGTTGATTCATTATATATTTCTTTTTTAATTACAGCATGTTAAGCAGAACATTTTGCATTGCCCATCAAAAAAAATTAATATCTTGAGAAGTTGTCTCTGTTATGGTTGGAAATAGAAATTTTAAGTGTTTTGTTATTTTTAACTTTATTGTTTGATGATTTGTCCTTTCTAGCTGTGCAAATTATTCCAGCTTCAGTTCAGCCTTCTACTCCAACCACCATTAAAGTAATTAATAGTAGTGCAAAGGCTGCAAAAGTTCAAAGAGCTCCAAGGATTTCAGGGGAAGATAGAAGTTCACCGGGTAACAGAACAGGTATTTTTTTTTATTAAAGCAAATATTTTAATTATTATTCTAAAGAAAGACAATGATTTTGAAGTTAAAGGGAAATGCCTATGTTGCCAGGCATTTGAGAAAATGTAGAAATTAAGTCCAATCTCTGGAAATATAAAACTATATAAAGGCATACTTTATATTTTATTACTCTTGTATTTTATTTTATTTTATTTTATTTATCAAATTTATACCCCGCCTCTCTTCACCCGAAGGGAACTCGAGGCGGCTACTGCTTTTACTATTTCCCATGCATATTTCATTGAGAAATTAAATATTTTCTCCAATAAAGAGAAAGCATCTGTTTAAGAAGGACTGAATTATTTATTTATGAATTATGATTTTTTTATTTTTATGGTTAATGGTTCCCCTCAAAAAGTGTTTGAAATAGTTTCACTACCATTTTTTTAAATGTTAGTAACGCTTTCAGAAGATTTCAACCCCAAGGATGTTTAATCATATCTCTCACTAAATTTATTTTTTAAGTTTGTTGTAAGTCTCCAAGAATTTTCTTGATACCTATATATTATAGAAAATGTTAATCATGTTAATCTATGGTAACAAAAGAATCAGGAGTCTGGTGGCATATTCCCAACTAACAAACGTTATTAAAATGTATGAACTTTCATGATTGGTTACAATGATTGGTTACGATCATGAATGGTTACAAGCAGCAGTAAACACTGCTTGTTAAGTAACTTAGTAAATTAGTATTGGAATGAAGGACTTCAAAAATAGTATATATTAGAATTAGTTAAAATGTTAAACAAGCTTTTGAATTAAGGAATATTTTAATTGAGCTAGTTCAGTCTTCAACCTGCCTGATCCGCAGATACGTGAGTATATGTCTATTCCTATGATTTCCAGCAATGGTGATGCGGGAGAAGTAAGTTGTAGCTTGTGGGGCATGTCCAAATTATGGAAAGCTGATATAACTTGTAAAAACATTTAAGCATATTTTATATTTGAATTCTAACTTGTAGAATTTTAATAAGGAAAAAGCTTGGTCTCTTCATTGACATTTTAGTTGATCTTAAATTTTGATGAAGATTTTCTATTGTTACATTCATTTCTTCTTTTTAAATAGATTACAGATAGTCCTTCCTTACTGACTGCTCTTTCAGCAATTGTTCAAAGTTATGATGGTGCAAAAAAGGAGATGTGTGAGTGGTCCTCAAAGTTGTAGTTACCTTCGCATCCCCACAGATTTGTGATTTGTGCACTTAGCAACCAGTATACTTTGTGATGGTCACAGTGACATGATTGTTACTCATGTTATTCACCAGCCTTCACAGCTGGCTTTCAAGAAGCAAAATCAGTGGAAATGCTGGAATAAGCTTAATGACCACAGGTGATTTGCTTAGTGACTGCAGCCATAACTGATGTAATTTTGGAGCGGTCACATGACATTGCTTGCATTGCATTGCTTAGCAACGGAATTGCCAGTTCCAGTTGTGGTTGGTAAGCAAGGATTACCTGTATACAGTTACCTAAATTCTGTGTCTTTACTATTTTATTCTGCTTGCCTTAACTTTATAATAGATGAACATGCTTAATATATGTATGTATATATTTGCATATTAATCATAATAGGAAATAATGGTCAGATCCAGTTATGGCAATTCTTGCTTGAGCTTCTGACTGATAAAGATGCCCGAGATTGCATTTCATGGGTTGGTGACGAAGGAGAGTTTAAACTAAATCAACCAGAACTAGTAGCCCAGAAGTGGGGACAACGTAAAAATAAGCCTACAATGAATTATGAAAAACTCAGTCGTGCTTTACGGTAAGTTAAAAACTCTTGGTTGATTTGATAGCATTATTACATTGCTTTTCAGTTGAAAGTTCTAGAACAATAGACATGATCCATAAAAGCTTTACAGGCCCCATCTACAGTCTTATAATCTAAGCAGCAAAATAAAATGAAGAAAAATGTATATTGGATTCAATTCTCAAAATTAAATGATTAATTAACAAGAGTTCCCCTTGACTGGGGAAGAGAGGCGGGGTATAAATCTAATAAATAAATAAATAAACATCACAATGGTTGAAGGAGGAATTTGTTGGAGCTGACTTTTCAGCAAATCTTTCTTTGCTACTTTTCCTCTCTATTTGAGAATTGTGAGCATTTTCACAAATTCCTTTCTTGTGTTGGGTTCAAGTTTTGTTCAGCTGATTCTTGTCTTAATAGTGGATCTGTCGTTCAAGACTATCCTTTTTAGTCAATGGTGTAGCTTAAAAATAAATAAGATTAAAATAAAAACCAAGGATAGAGAAATTAATACCCATGTTGAGGAAACAGAAAATCAGATAAACACTATAAATCAAATAGTGCATCATAACCACCCTGCCATACAGCTTCTTTAAAAAAGGCTTTCCCAAAGCCCAACACTGTGGGAAAACGTTTTGGACATCAGGAAAAAAAGTGGTTCCAGAAGGCAAAGATATCCACATAAAAAATGAATGTGTGGTACAATCTATGTTTAAAAGAATGTATTCTGTAATAAAGTACTTCTTTCCATCTTCAGAGGAGTTTTCCATCTTCCATCTTCAATTGGTATCATTTATAGTTTCAAATTACACTGTGACAGTGGGAAAATACTTTTGTAATATTGGAAAATCGTTTTATATTTCTTTCAACTAAAAAGCTTCACATTCTTGCTCACTATGAAGATGCTCCTAATATATGGCTTGTTTGTTTCAAATATTTATTTACTTGCCTACAAAGTTGCTTATAGGCTGGTTCAATCTGAACTAATTATGACATAATATCCCTTTAAGTTAAGACAACGGAAGTAGCTTACAGAAAGAGCCACATATTTTTTTAATATGAGTTTGGGAACCATCTTTCTTTTTACCAACTTAAAGAATTTAGTTGTGCTAAATGTTTTAAAATTGCATTCCCCCCCTATCAGATTTTATACATCTATTGTATTCTGTTTCTCCCAAATATTCTCCAGTCTGAACACTGGAGTCTTTCATGGTGTCAGTACATATGAGGATGCACAGAAATTTTCATCATAGGCTATTTGAATCATTATTTAATAATTTGATAGTGAAATATATTGAATATGCAGGAAATCATACTTGTGTCCCACACCCTGAATCCACGCTTTACAGCCTGGTCTTAAAGCCACAGAGTTGTTTTAAAGTTCCAACAGACTAGGAACTTTTCAGAGATTCTTTGTTTATCAAAGCTGTTCAAATTCTCTGACAGGCTACCAACTACTTGGGAAAGCTGCCAAAACTGCTAGACAAGATTTACACAGTAATAAATCAGAGTTCTGTAACAGAATATTCGTGGTTCAAACTCAAAGCAGAGACATCTTCCAAACATGAGACCAGAATCTTCTGAACACAATATTAATCCAACGAGTTGTTCTCTGCAAGGGCCCGTTTCCAACCACACCCCTTTTAAATCCTCTGAGGTGTGGGCAATTACCGAGCTGTGGCTCGGCCTCTTCTCTTCCTTTGCTGCTGCTGCCTACTCATTAACCTCCGTGATCTCGCATGAATCAGGACCTCTTCTCTACTGCTATCAGAAGCCGAGGGCTTCTGACAACTAGTGGACGGCCCAGCCACAGGCACAATATCAGCAGCTGGTTCCTCCCTTCCATCCGATTCTGGCTCCAGGTCTCCCTCCAAGTCAGAATCAGTTGCCAGATCTGCAGCATGCTGCTGAACCACAACAGTACTACTGGCAGCTATCAAGTCTGGTTAAGTTCAAATTTAAACGAAACACAGATTACCTAAAATGATATGGATGAGCTACTCTTAAATATGTTGTGCCATCTGCATCTCTCACTGCTTCATAGTTTCTGAATTGGCAATAATTCTATTGCAAAAGACAAATTTCACAAATTTAAAAATGGGCCAGGTTTAGTTACTTTTCATTTGTTTTTTGTTGTACTTCCTTTCTTCAATGAAGGTATTACTATGATGGTGACATGATCTGCAAAGTACAAGGCAAAAGGTTTGTATACAAGTTTGTGTGTGACTTGAAGACTCTTATTGGGTACAGTGCAGCTGAACTGAATCGGTTGGTGACAGAATGTGAACAAAAGAAACTGGCAAAGATGCAACTGCATGGGATTACACAACCGGTCACGGCAGTTGCATTGGCTACAGCATCTCTGCAAACAGAAAAAGAGAACTGAGGACTAGGAGCTAAAAGCTTGACAACATTCTTTTACACTTAGCAGTTTCTGGTTTTAAAATTAGAACTGCATCTATTAATTGGCAATTCAATATGATGCATGATTTTCTACAAGGAACACTCATAAATTAGGGTCTTTTTCACTTAAAGATGTGTTTCATGAATGTTAAGGGCACTCCACAGGTTCTGCAATATGAAGACATACAGGTTGTAGCAGAGAGTTTGGGAATTGTAAGGAAATTGAAGATCTGTTGGTATTATGTCGTGCTACATTGCTTAGTTTTTTTCAGAGCTTAAAAGTGAAGCATTCACATACAGAATTTTTTTTTTAATTTTGGTCTCTGCACTTCTTCAGATGCTATGTTAATATTTCTAAAACAGTTTCTGTTAGCTATCCTCATAACTTTAAGCGTGACAGGTTTAAGAAAAATATTGATATAAAGGTGATTTCTTTGCCCCATTGCAAGAAAAAAGGTAACTGCTGAAAAGAGAAATCCAAATTTAATGCCAATAAGCCAATTATGAATATTTTGATATCTGTAGATAAATATGTGTATTTGAGGGGGAAATACTTAACTATCTTGAGAAATTTTGTTAAGCTTAATATCTGGCACCAAAAGGATTTCTAGATTTTTATTGTAGGAATTAAAAACTTGAAATTTGTCTCTCATCCAAAGAAAACATTTCCTTTAAGCTACACTGCAGAGTATATCAGCTGTTTCTGCTTTTATACTTGCACTGTAATTGTTTTTCAGCTGAAGACTTAAGTTAATCACAGAAAGAAACCCTTCTTGTAGAGTAACAGAATTAAAGAATGGAGTTTGATTTCCCTAAGTTATATGAATGGCTGTGTTAAAAATAAAATAAAAAATACTTTCTTTAAATTACTTGGTTTCCAAGCTTTGTTTTAATGCTTTGGAAATAAAAAAAATCGAAAAAATAATAATCCTGTAAATTTAAAATATTTTTTAAAATTATACCCAGTTGAAATCTAGAAATGCTGACAATAGTGTACTGTTTGCACCTGTGTTTTACTATTTTTTACTTATAAAACCTGGAAAACACATTGATGGGTATATTTATTACTCTTGGTTTATTTGGTATAAATATTATGAATTAAGGCCATTAAAAGTTATGGTTCACTTAATAAAAAATGTAGCCAAGTTGAATAGAATCTTTATCAACAATTCACTTAGTTGAATATACTTTCATAAGAAGCAATGATCTTACAATATGGCTTAGTTCTAAGGAACCCTAGTCTTAGAGATGCTGTTACTTTAACAGCTAAGGTATACTTTTTGGTTTTATTTACTCATTTTCAAGTTACTAAAAAAATATACAGGAATATATTGTAGTGTTTAAGGATCATTTTGGGCAAAGAAAGCATGTAATATTGTGGCCAGTTAAATCTATTCACTCTGATGTGTAGTGAATACAAAATAGTTTAAATTCTATTAATATTTTGTTACGTTTTCCTTTTTCTTCCCCAATCTGTACAATAATTATAAAGAATTGTTCATTTGAAATATATTATCAAGAATTCATACTTTGCTTTAGTAAGAACAAAAAAAATGAGTGTCACTCTTTCTATGCCAATATAAACGTTAGGATTGTTACTGCATAACAAGCAACATAGCTCAGATTACTCATTCATATTTATAAATGTTCATTTTGAGTCAGATTACTCTGATCACAAGTTAGTTAATACTATTATATTCTCTCAGCTATGCATATTCTAGAATAAGCCATAGTAAGGAAAATGGCATATGGCCTCTCTTTTTTATATACATTGATTACCCCCCCACCCCAGAATTTTAAATTTTCATTGTATTTCTTTTAGAAGTTTGCTGCACTTGTTACATTTGTTCCAGTTTATAGTGCTGATGTATGTTAAGCATTGCTTATAACAACCGCGGAAAAATAAGTTAGAAATGTTTTGTTGTATTTCTTGTGAGGGACAATCTGTGACTAATTTGAGGTCTTCAGTACAAGGGTATGGAATATTATATGTGAAATGGCATTGTGTGGCTGTCAGAAGAATAATATAGATCGTATATTCCCAATTTTTGTAAAAGAGGGTTTGCATACATTTTTACTCTTCAAGGACATGTGCTCTAAAATTATGTATTTCCTTTTGTGTTGAATGTTTTGGTAATTTTACATGAAACAATTATTTTCTATTTTTACGCTAAAATATTTGTGCATAAAATTGTCAATATAGTAAAAGTAAAAAAATAAAATAAAATTTTACACAGCAGCTTTGGTTTTGTTCAAATACAAATTATTCATACTTGATCTGCACCCTAAACATTCTGGAACTATGATACTGATTGTTTTAGATTTCTTGTCAATAATCAATAGATTTGGGCCCTTGATCTACATTAGTTCAAACTAGCAGAAAGATTTTTCTTATGATTGTTTTAATTGGAAACTTTCTTTTACAACAACATTTTTCTATGAACAATAAATGCACTAAATGCATTAGATTAAAAATATGAAACACATATTTTTACACATTTTTTTTAACAAAAACTTGTGCTTAAAACAATTCCTTGTTGGACAAATTAATATAATAGGCTTCTTTGTAAAAATGCATTTTAGTTAATGCAATAAAATGTTCTTACTGCACTCTTTGTATACTTAGTGATTAATCCAAACAGCTTTTAATATTAACTTCACTGCCCTGATAGGAGAATCAATATATATAAAATATGAGTTAATATATAAGTTCAGTGTTAGTAATTGTAACAGAACTGAGAGATACAAAATAGACAACTCATGAAATCATGAAAGTGCTGAATCTTTAAATCACCCCCTCCCCTTTTGCAGGATGGTTCTGGTGTCTAGTATGGTTAGGTAGCTTATTATCGGACTCCTGGACTGGAAGCAAAAGGTTATCAAAAATTTTAACTAACATGCATCCTTCTAAAAGTGCTCATTCCAGTTATGATTGTGAGCAAATTAACTCAGTAATTTCGGCTCAAATGTTTCAAATTGAATTAGTTACTTCGTGTTGCCTTTGATGCTATGATGCTGTGTAGCTTGTGAACTGCACTTGTATATGTAAGTATACATTTAAGGAAAACAAAATATAAATTCTGTGTATTTCTGACAATACAGAAGAAAATAATGACGCAAGCTAGGTAAAAATACTTGTGTTTTCTTTCTGGATTGCTCAGTGGCACGGATAGGTGGCTGCAAAGAAGCAAGAGGCTGAGCGTACCATAAGATCTGTGTGCCATTATTACCATAGAAGATATGTTAGTCCAGTGAATCAGGAGCTTTTGGACTAAAATTACATCCTTTCCTGCATACAAAAATGCAGCTTCCTCTTGTCAGTTATTATGTTTCTTGAAATATCCTCATTACCAGAAGATATCAACCTTGAAAGTTTGATAAGATTTCAGTAATCTTAACAGTACATTTACTTATAAGTAATTCACACTGAGCTCACTTGGATATAACAACATTAAAGATAGCTTGTGAGGATCAGCTCCCCAAATTTGGTGTTTACCAGGAATGCCTGTGCATTCTGTGGGAAAAAAAGTACAATCAAGCAAGTAATATAGGACAGTTATCACAGAATCACACTAATACAATAAAACTCCAGGAATGTATTTATTTACATTAAAACACTATTATACAAACTGAAAAAAGAGACATTTTAGAGGGAAGGCATGCCAAGGCAAACACCCTCTCACCCACTGCTAGTTTTATCTATTGTATTTAAAGAATTATTTCTATGAATCATGTCTTTTTGCAGAAGAAAAAAACCTACCCCCCCCCGACACTCCCATTTGATGGTCATTATTAAAATTATTCCTCCCAAAAGGTAATTTCTCTGTCCAAGTAAAACTCTTGCCCAATAGTCTTATTTGTAATTTATGTAACACATTGCAGGAAGCTATCAATTCATAAGCAACAATTATGTATATTATCCTGCAGATACATCTGTAGGTTCCCTATTTTTGTTTTCAACCAGCAGGCATTTCTCCCATCCTTCCCTTTCACCCTGCCCTGGTATAAAAGTGCTCATGATTAACAGGGATGATATTTTTTCTTTTCCTTCTTTCTTTTTTAGATGAAAAGATACATGGCAAAAAAAACCTACTCCCTCAATGCCTAAAAGTGTGCACATAAAACAGGCACAAAGAAACAAATGTGTATTCCCATGATTTTCTACATCACTAGTGCAGCAGAAGCAACAATCTGTACAATAAAATGCAACTGCAGAAGAAAATAACTCATCTGGAATACTTTCTAAAAAAAATATCCCAAAACATTTTGTTTTTAAAATGCATAGTAAGCAGAAAAAGGAAAACTTGGCGAAGAAAAGCAGCTCAACCCCACATACACAAAAAGCATCCCCCATCAATTCTTAAAGTATATTTCAATTAGGACTTAATTGTTTTTGTTCATCACAAATCACAAGAATAATATACAACTGGCTAAAGGAGCTGTATGATAAATAATCAAGAAATAATCTATTCATGCACTAGTTAAGTACAGCTAACTTTACAGTACACAAAAACATTCATTAATGTAGTGTAAAGACGGAAATGTCAAGAGAGAGTACATTACTGATTTTATAATTCAAGTTCAGGCATCTACTTGTGTTACAGCACAGCTGTCAAAAGGCGATAATGAGTAAATAATAAAACATTGTTTTGTTTGCTTATTTCCATGTTACTTTCAGCTGAACATCGATGGGCAGTGAAGCAATCACTTTGCTGTCCAATTCATGAGGTTGCTATGGTGCTCTAGTTCTGCATTTGCTCAAAGAACTTGTAGGTTGGGTTTTCATAGCCATTTTGTTGCATCTTAGAAAGGTGACGTTCCTCTGGTGTCACAGCAGCATCCACCTAGAGCAGGCCGAAGAAGAGTACAGTCAAAGCCAAACATGGACAGGCCACAATTGTTTGTGGGGCCTTTGGTGCTCTATAAGCTTAAGTGTTCTGACCCAGGCTCCCCAAGTACGTCCAAAGCCAGTTCCTTAAACCAACCCCCGCTTTTTATTATAAATACAAAGAATGTCTCTTTAGCAACGTCTTTAGGCCGCCTCGAGTTCCCCTTTTGGGTGAAGAGAGGCGGGGTATAAATCTAATAAATTATTATTATTATTTAGTTACAGACCTTGAAACAGTCTGGAAGAGCTGCCAGGCTAATAAAGTCCAGGCACACTTGGCAGTAGACACGACTCAGCACAAAAGCAGGAAGAAAGTTCCATGAAAAGAAATTTGAACAAATTGTTTCCTTCAAACACCACTCTCCTTTCGCTCCTCTTTATGCCTTAGGGTAGTGGCCATTCACCGACCACCTGTGGCCTTACTCTCATGTTGTCCCCATTTCTTAATCTGTTGTCTCTTGGTAGCTCTGTGCATGCGTGTACTGAGGATAGGCTCTAGCTCAGTGGTTCTCAACCTGGGGGTCGGGATCCCTTTGGGGGTCGAACGATCCTTTCACGGGTTGCCTAAGACCATTGGAAAACACATATTCCCATATGTGGTCCCAAATAATTTTATGGTTGGGGGTCACCACAA